>JAYDZE010561529.1:0-30991 GCA_034509125.1 Monilaria moniliformis | reverse complement strand
TCTCAATCACAGAAATTGAGAACTATAAGAGGGATACGCTACCTCGTAGGCTTATGAGCATAAGCCTATTTATTACCGACGCCTCGCTAACCACCTAGGTCCATTCCTTAATGATCTTCGCATTCTATGGGCGGATCTTCCTAAGGTTGGCGCGGTTGGATCGAGCGTTCGACGAACAACGGGGCAAAGCCCTTGCCTTGGAGACTCACGGTTCTTCTCCCTCCATGGCTGACCTACTCCTTCATTTCTAAAGTGAAAAATGGCGTGGAAGTGGTGATATAAGGGGTGAGTCTTTTCTTCGATTTTCCTCACTTAAAATTTTTACACATTCATCTCATTAAACTCTATTTATATAATAGACTCCTTCGTCTATCTCAATTCGTTGCATTAATTATTTCCTTAAAAGTCGCCGAAAAGCCCTATTCGACGATCTTATCGCACCAGAAATTCATAATTTCAACTAGGGCCGTTTTAGGGATATTACAGAATTATTTTTGGAATAGATTAGATTTATGTTTTTCAAATAAAAAATTAAATCTTATTGTAATCTTTAGCTAAAAATAGCTAGAGGGTAAGAAAGTATTTATACAAAATAATACAAATTTTAAAATTAATCAGAAATAAAATATAATATAAAGTTATTAATTAAATCTTATTATGGTAAAGATATTATGTCTCAAAATCATCACTCGTATATATACATGAAAAAACTTCGAGCAATATTTGAGAAATTTATATATACAAAATGGACGAATATTAGTATAAGAAGATTGCAAGATACGCGGAAATTATTGAATTTCATGTATGGTTAGAACCTTAAGAATATATCTTTTACTTTAATATTCTTACGAAGATGAATTTTGAATGTTTTCAGAATATGTTTCTTAAATATTTTACATTCTGAATACAATTAAGTATTTAATCAATGATAGTTTATAGCTCGGACCCAATGCATAAGTATTAGAAAGAAAGGAAAATTGAAAGAAAGAAAAGGGCAAATTTCTTCTGACATTATAAAGTCATGATCAGCGTAGTAGGATTATCTAACAGAGTGATAACGTGTACGTGCTTTTTATAAATTCATTGATAAACTCGTGTGAATTTATTGAGAAAATTACAATTGTTATTATTGGTACATTATACAATATATTATCAGCTAGGTTTTTATACGTAAGCAATTAGGGCATCCACAACGTGGGTGGCGTGGCCTGCCCCAAAGCGACGGGACGACGGAATGCTCGAGACGGAGGGAAAACGCCCGAAAAATCAATTTTTCTTAAAAAAATCATAATATCTATTACACCCCCAATGGCTACCTCTTTTTATTTTTATTTTAATTATCTCAACCCCTCTATAAATATCTCATTCTTCCCACTTGTATTTTTACCCAATTCTTTTCTTCATCTATTTACTCTCTCTCTCAATTTTCACTCAACTTCTTCTTCTTCTTCTTCTTCTTCTTCTTCTTCTTCTTCTTCTTCTTCTTCTTCTTCTTCTTCTTCTTCTTCTTCTTCCTTCTTCTTCTTCTCATAGCCTTCGACAAAATGAATCCATACTACGCCGCCGCCGACGCTGACAGTTCGGACGGCGAGAGTGTGAAGCACCTTATGTTATTGCTTCAGCGATCACTGCAAGTTATTACATGTAGCCTTCTCCGGCGGTTGCTCATGAGGTCCGATCCAGAAGGTACGTGCACCAAGAACGAGAAGTTGTCGCTGCCCGACTGATGGAGGATTATTTCTTCGACCAACCATGATGGGAAGAAGATGTTTTCTGTTGTTGGTTCCGTATGCACAGAGATTTATTCTTGCGCATAGCAAATATATTGGTAGCGCGCGAAGAATACTTCCAGCAGCGGCTAGAAGCGCTCAGACGGCAAGGTCATTCAACACTTCAAAATTGTACATCAACAATCCGACAACTGGCGGCCGGCGGATGTCTCGATATGTTCTACGAGTACTTGCACATCGCTGAAACCACGGGGCGTGAATACTTGAAGCAATTCAGCAAGGGCATTCACAAAGCCTTCGGCACATAATATCTGAGGGCGCCTACAACCTTCGACTGCTAGCAATTGCTCCATCTGCACAAAGCATATCACGGCTTTCCCGGCATGCTTGGCAGTATCGACTGCATGCATTGTCAGTTGAAAAACTGCCAAACAACTTGGAGAGGCGAACACACCAGCGGCCACTAAATTTCTCATTCGACGATTGTGCTAGAAGCAATCGCTGACCACCGGCTCTGGATTTTGCATGTACTTTTTGGTGTCTCAAGATCCAACAACGACATCAACGTGCTCAACCACTCGGACGTCTTCAACGAAGTTTTGCACGGTAGGGGACCGGCAATACAATTCACGGCCAATGGACGTCAGTACAACATGAGCTACTATCACGCCGATGGCATCTATCCAATGTGTCTGGCGTTCGTGAAGTCCTTCTCGTGTCGAACTGAGCCCAAAGAAGCTCGTTGCGCGCTGAAACAAGAGTCGGCGCGTAAAGACATTGAACGAGCATTCGATATTTTACAAGCATGTTTCACGATTATCATAGGTCCGCACTATTCGTGGTTCAGAGAAATTTTTGTTGATGTCATGTATGCGTGCATTATATTGCACAACATGATTATCAAGGACAAATTATCGAACACCCCCAATTGGGCAGACGAGGACATGGTCGGCTCATCGAACTCCCCGACCGCAATTGACGCCCCAAGTCTAGGTTCAATGCAATCATTCCGAGAATACCAAATGCGTCGTGAGTCGTCGCGTGATGATGTTAACCACGATCGACTCCAACACGATTTAGTCAAAAAAATTTGGAAGCGCTTTGGTCCTCTTGATGATTGATTAGCATTTGTATTATGTAATTTTCCCTTTCAATAATGTGTTTGTAGAATTTTTAATTATGTAATATTTGATTTTTAATTATGCAATTTTTAGATTTTTAATTATATAATTTTAATTATTTTAATGAAATTCGTATTTTTATTAAATCAGAAATATAATTTAATTAGAATATGTAATAAATATAAGAAATAAGAAATGAATAAAAATTTAAAAGATGTGACCCATGAATATTCCAAGGGAATGCATGGTGAAAGATAAAGATGTGGATGTTGTCTCTTGATGTATGAATGATGTAAAAAGTGTTGTGGGCCCATGAATAATTGATGAATAGTGTAAAGGAAGGATTAGGGATGCCCAAAAAAACTGGAACCACGCAACTGGTTGCAGCGGTTCGGTTCTAGTTCCACGCACAAGAAACTGAAATCGGCGATTGAACTGCCGGTTTGGAATCGCCGAATCTGCGGTTCGAACTACCGGTTTGGTAGGGACAGACTACGTGATAGGGGTGCAGGCTAGGTGTGTCGGTCTTGTCAGAAAACCAGCTGTTTATGCGCCAAAACCAACGGTTTTAGCGCAGAAACCGATCGAAAATTTTTTATTTTAAATTTTTTTGTCAAATTTCAAATTTCAAAATTTTCCCACTCATTTTCATCTATAAATACCCTCATCATTTTAAATTTATGCGTTCAAGATGCTTTAACTATGTTTAATGATTATGTAGCCCCAATTAGAAATGTCGTAAAATTAATTCATAATAAAAGAGTTATAGGAAAGAAATGACAAAAATATTGTCATAATAAAAAAATAAGATATACTAATTTTGTTATGGATGTATCAACTAGATCAACTCAACATTAGAACATAAAGAATATTTATGTGTTTTTTTAGAACTAAAACTAATTTAGAATTTTGTTTATTACCGAATTGTTGGACTCAGTGCATGGAATTATTTAAATTATTTAATACTGCAATTGTTGAACTATACGGCGTTTATTATTGTACTTTTATTCGTGTTTTGGAGCATTGCATGTATATAGCACTTGGTTTTAAAAGTTGTATGAAAAAAAGTAGACAAAATAAACAACTACAACTTACAATCTATTATATGGTTAAAATATTTTAAGAAAATTCCAACCGTATTTTTAGTAGCTAAATGCTTAGATCCTCAATGGAAACTATGTGGTGTTTGTAACCTTATAGATTGTTATTATGATTGTTTGCGAAATTTACCTCTTACGCACTTAGCACAAATTAAATATGATTTAGATTTAGCCTTGCGTACCATCTTTAAGGATTATGAAACAAAATATAATAATGATCATAACATAAACACTTACACTTTAGGACTACAAATTTTAGTAACTATGGATTTAGCTTACAAGATGACGAAGACGACAACGACCCATTATATAAAAGAGTAGCATCACTATACTCCGATACAACACATAGGAATATGGCCAATAGCGAATTAGATGTATATTTGGAATCTCTTGTTGTTTTCAAAGATGTAGGTGCTCAAGAAGGCCAACAACTCGACGTCATAGATTAGTGGTCAACACATGAAAAATAGTATCTCATACTCGCCACCATGGCTAAGGAGATTTTTGCAGTTCCCGCTTCCACCGTCGCAGTCGAGCAAGCTTTCAGCACGGTCGGTTGTGTCTTGGACGAATTAAGGAGCAACATGTTGACAATAAACATGGAAGCCACCATGTTGCTTGATGATTGGGCCAAGGCGAAAACGAGAGCTCAAGAACCGGATTGGGACGTTCGAGTCGAGAGCGACGGCGAAGAATTCATGGAGTCAGAGGCCGAATGAAGGTAAGACAAGGTAAGAGAACTATGTGGGCTTTGATTTCTCAATGAGGATACGTAGGCAACTTAATTTAAGTTGTTAAAATCTAACTTTAATGACTTAAATTGAGTTCAAGCAATTTCCCTTTCTCTCCCCCCCCCCACATTTTGCTTGTTGTAATTGTAAATTAGTTTAATACTTTGTAATTGTAATTGTAATTGTAATTATTTGTATCAATCAATGTATTTTGTAATATACATTTACATTTATACAATTACACATTCAAATTATAAATAAAATTACCTTTTCAATTATTATTTTCTTTGCCTTTTTTTTGAATTATACTCTTATCAACCGCCAAAATCGCACTGTAACAGTACGGAACCGGAACCGGCGGTTTCCGATTCCTAACCGAAACCGCCTAGCCATCTAGAGGTTCGGTTACGGTTCCAACCCCCCGGAACCGAAAACCGGCGGTTCCGAAACCGTGAACACCCCTAGGAAGGAACGACCAAGAGATAACGTTGTGGATGGCCTTACACATTTATAAATGTTCTCTAGAAAGCTTAGTGCAAGGCCCGACTTTTGATTCCCGTTTCCGCGACTAACAACACTTCACCAGAAGGAGATCGATAATATGGCGTTCAAATTCTTGACATTTCTTGGTGTGCAGGTACCAGAATAAACCCTAAACCCTCTTCGTTTAGTGAGAGAGATTGAGGAATGAAGAGAAAGAGAAAAATTCATTATACCGGTTTATTAACCCAGGAACACATAGTTGTCTTTACGAAAATATTGTAAAGTTATTTTGGTTGATGTATAAAATAATCTAGATTTTAAATTATTGCACAAAAGGCCTATTTTATGTTATTTTGGTTTTTTTGTATTTCCCACCAAACATTTAAATGGATAAATATATTTCACCTTATTTATATTAATTATCTTGATCTTACTGATCACGCTAAATATGAATACTAAACACGCACTAATTATGATGTATAATGTATGTCTAAACATTACAAAAATACATTTTTTTTTATTGAGTAAAGGCGGTGGTATGCTAATAAGGTAAATTATGAGATGATATGTGCGAAATGGGAGATATGGTACACGAATAATAAACAAACGGTATACTAGAAAATGAAAGGAACACAATTTCTCTTGTGAGACCCTTAGATCACATCCGGTACAATACCATAGACTTCGACACCTCCCTTATTAACCTCAAGAGAGTATTTATAATCACAGGAAATAAAGTCTTAATCCTATGTTGACTCGATTAAATTAAAGCTAACTAAGGGAACTAGAGATAAACATAAGACTCCTACTAACTCAAGAGTCCTAACTTCATACTCTTCCTCTTGCACTGGCCCATCCGAATCTGTGCGTCTTACGTGCCTTGGCACCGTCAGAGCGCACAAAATATTATTGTCCACGCGTGCTCGATATCACAATCCTCTATTTGTTTACGAAATCAATGCGTTCGTTTTTTCATTAGAGTAATTTAATTAAATTATGCACAAAATATTACTGTCCGTGCGTGCTCGATATCACAATCCTCTATTTGTTTACGAAATCAATACGTGCATTTTTTTCATTAGAGTAATTTAATTAAATTCCTTTTATGGTATTTTAGTTTGTATCTGATCCAATAGAAAGTTTATTTGAAAAAAGAAATATTACTGCTCTCGTAAACAAAATGACAAAACTGTGATATTATAATTGGGCCCATATTTATCAGTTGGCTTCATGGCAGATTCTTTAGGGAAATTGAAAAGAAATTGTAGAAATCAAAATTTATTATCATACGATGATTAGATCACCGATTACAAATTATTCCACTTGTTCAACAGTGAACCTAATTTCGTAACGAGTATTGTGCAAATTAAGCCACACATATAATTAATAAATTGAATTATGTTAGAAATTCGAGAACATCAATAGAAATTTTAAAAGGAACTTTAACCATAAATTCAGCGACTTCACCTACATACATAGACTACCCTAATTAAGTCCTTAATTAATTAAGGAATGAGCATATGAGTGGTCTGATTTATTTATGAGTCAAATATATTGGTTGAAGATTTTGGCAAATACATCTCTCGTGAAAGAATGATCTCAAATGGCAGTATTATCCCTGCTGTTGAGAAATTTCATTTTCATAAGAAAAAGACACCCCCAAATGCTATTGAAAGTGGACCCAAGCGAATGAAGAATAATTACAAATTTTATTTGTTAGAGTGTAAATGAATGAAACAAATGAATTATATATATTATTTAAACTCTAACTTGATCACATATATGAAAATGACTATTCCAACAATTATTTTTAAAGAATATTATTTTTAAATCATCTTATGCACACGATTTAAAGAAGTTAGCTTCATAGACTATTTCAATTAAATGTCCTCTTGAAAACCTTTTGAAATGATATTATCGAGAGAGAAATGATATAATATAATTTGGCACTATTCTACCTACAAATAGAAATGGAATATAACTAGTTTTCCTACTTCAAAATAACAATTCCATAAAACATAAATTGAGATATAAAATAAAATAAAAGTTTTATAAACTTATTGGATACTGACTTATAAAAAATAAGGATTAACTGCCTTAAATATATTAATTTTGATTTAATTC
The DNA here is from genome assembly GCA_034509125.1 of Monilaria moniliformis. Lineage (NCBI taxonomy): Eukaryota > Viridiplantae > Streptophyta > Magnoliopsida > Caryophyllales > Aizoaceae > Monilaria > Monilaria moniliformis. The sequence continues at coordinate 23,702 of JAYDZE010561529.1, read as the reverse complement.
TAGTTTGCCACTTGAACTTATAAATTTGAAAAATAATTCACAAACTTTCATTTTTTTCCCACAAATCTTATTTTCTTAAAATGGAAGGTGAATTGAAAAAATATCCGGCAATCAAAACAACTTCATTTTGATTGACACATAAAAATGAAAAACAAAATTAATTTTCAAATAATCTCCTAAGTCACCCTCTTTCTCCCCACTCACATTTTCTCTCTTTTCGCGTTTCCTAAGACCCCGAATCATATTTGTACTTAAAGCAATTCGAAATCCTAGGCTTTGGAATAGTTTCACATGCCCATGGATAATCCTGCGGGTTTTAAGAAAGGAAAAAACCTCCCAGGCGTGTTGGTTCCTTTATCGTCGCCGGCGAGCTCTTAACACTTCTCACCATTTTGACTCAATCTCCACCGCCGCTGCGCCGCAGATTATCTCTCATCAAACCCCCAATTTCTGTTTACCAACCACCGAGCTCACCACTGACACCATCAACTTTCGGCATATAATGCAGAAGTTCACCGGTATCCCCGCATCCCTCTTCTCCGACGACTCCCCCTACTCGTGGCGGCTCGATCGATCTGTTCTCTGCATCGTGGAAACCATTAGATCCAACGGCTGGCCGACTCCGGTGGCTGACGGTGGAATGGGTTAGGGTTGGGGGTGGGGAATAGAGAGAGAGAGAGAGAGAGAGAGAGAGGAGGCCGGGAGAGAAAAGAGTGAGTCACTGATGATTTGGAAATTATTATGAAAAGAGATCAATGAAGAGAAGTCCGCCTCTCGCCTCCTGACACCAGCCCACCCCTCATATACAACAGAATGAACGATTCTAACACAACAATAGGTGCAAACAACAGGAGGCAAAAGAATGCGGAAAGAAGAGGTATGAAGATTCAAAGATTCAAAACAACCAATTCTATATCAAAATAAACTCTTTTTGATTGCCACGTTATTTTTAATTATTCTAAATTAGCTTTTAATTTCGGTAAAATTTGATTTCATGGAGAAAAATAGAAAAATAAAAGTTCATATTGTCTTTCAAATTTATAACTTCATATAATTATTCAAAATGAGGCCAAAATTTATGTATTTAGCGATAAATAATCCTAAAAATAAATAGAATTTCTTTAGTTGGCGAGCCACTTTATTTAGCTTTACTCAACATGTCATTTTAAGGCAATTGGGGCCCTCAATATGATTGGAGACTTTAAAACATTTTTATAATTTATTTTCCAAACAATTATTATAAAGTGGAGATCAGATGAATAATGGTACAAAATACCATCGAGACTATTCAAGAGAATGTGGTCCGAGTGGTCCCATTGTACAAGTTGTTTAACATGTTGTACCTGTACAAGACAATTAACGGTCAAATATTGAAAAGTTACCGTGGTAAATGAGTCAGAGCTCAATGTTGACACGTTCGGAATCGGCTGGTTAAGGTATTTGCAGGTTTGAGCATTTTATTTTGGGTTCAAACTCGGTTTGATATATAAGTACTGAGTTCGAGTTTGATTTTAGTTTGATACATTTTGTCAATTATTCGGTAATACTATATATAACCTCAAGCTCAATTTTAATTCATAAAAAATTTAATGATACATTTTACTCTTGAAATAACCCATAAAAAATGTTTGAGCTTGAATTCGATTTATGATTATAACCGTATACATATCTATAGTTGATATTGATTTTATTTATTATCAGCAATATTCATGTGAGAATAACTTTTTTGACTTGACCATGTGAGGATAACTTGTGATGTTGATAAATATCACTGGTCAAAATTATTAGAATATAAATGTTATAATTAGTGAGGTTTGAGTTTAACTCAAAAAAATTGTCGAGCCCGAAATGTAGTATTGCCAAATAATTGACTAATATAGTTAGTGTTGGCGAAATATAATTTCGGCTCGACTATAATTACTCGATTCTATGTTGTTAATTATTTTATTTATTTTTTAATACATTTTGAGGATGTTTAATTTGGATGATATTTTGGATTTTAATATATATAGATAAGTATTTGAAGAGTTACATATATGTGGTGGATCTGTTTTCAATTAAATGTTAAGAAAATCACTAACTTTGACTTAATTTTGATTATCGACACGTTTTATAAATTATAGCAAATATAGCAACATTTTTGATAAGTAGCGAATAAAATGTGAATTTAAGATATAGCTACATGCATGTTAGATTGTGCAATGGTTAATAATTTAAAACAATCTCGTAAACAAATCTTGTGGAACATTTACACGAGGCATGCATAAATGATATTTGGATGTATCAGTCAAATGCAAGCCTTTCTAGCTACTGACATGCGCATGACATCTCTATATATACATGTATTTTTGATGGATTTTTTTCTTCTTCAAATTATCTATGGAAAATATAAAAGATAAATAAAATAAGAATAAAAATAAATTACACATTTTGGGCTCAATCTTGGGCCCATTCAGATTCTACATAGGCCCATAATTCAAATATTTTAACGCAATATCACCACTTCTATGGATTACCCTGCCCCTATACCTTATGGTGTCAATTGTACAATGATGCAACATAACATTTATGACATACTTTATATGTTTATGAACTAATATTATAAACAGTTAAAAGTTGATCCCCCAAATATTTGCTTCCTCACCTAAAGGCAAGTTCGGCTAAGTAATCAAAGCTTTTTCTCAGACAAAAGAAATTATGTATCTCTATGAGGGTGTGCGGATAGTTAAATTTAATTAAATTTTGGGTTAATCGCCTGTAAAATCATCAAGTTTGGTCAAATGCTAGTCTATCCCACACCTTTCAAAATTTGAATTACAAATCCCACACATTTCTAGATAATTGAATTTATCATGTTCTAGCACTCAAGACACATATGGTTTAATAAACTTCTATGCAAGAAACCAAATCAATAGAGTAGAATTTATCATGATCTTGGACTTCGATTTTCCCTTACTTTTGGCTTTTTACCATAGTAAAAAACTTAGTACATAGGAGATCTAGCACAAGACTTAGAATTGAATCCCTCCAATAATGAATCAATAATCTTTACATTTCTTTTTCTAATGACAAAGTATTTCAATCTATGTTATTTTCCTTTACCTATTAAGTTACAGTTCCTTTAACCATGTTTGCTTATTTTCCATTGAACTTTCCACTGGGAGTTGTTGTTAATTTATTAAGCTTTGTTTTCTTTTGTTGATGATCTATAGTGATGTTGCGTTTGCTGTTGTCTTACACTATAGTGGTAATTTTGAAGAGGTTTTGGGGGAAGATCATTATGTAGGTGGTGATTTTGAGATGATGATGAATTTGGATTCTGATCGCTTTGGCTATTTTGATCTAAAGGAATTGGTTGAGCAGAAGGGATTTGTAACTTGGAAAGGATTGTGGTATAAAGAAGAGAATACTAATCCAGAGGTTTTCATGGAAATAAAATCAGATAAAGAAGTGATGGATATGCTGAAATTGTTAACTCTCTGGAAACGAACAATACATGTTTATGTGGAAGATGCTAGAGGGGATGAAGATGGCACAGTTGAACACAAAGATGATGAAGATGGCATGGTACACAATGATGATGAAGATGATCATTGCAGTAGTGAGGAAGATATAGAGTATTGTCCAAGTGTACAAGAATCATCTGATGATGATGATGACGACCTTGATTTGGCTTCTGGGGATGAGGAATAGCTAGCAAGCAGGCAAAATATTTTAGATGCAAGAGAGCAATCCTTAATTGAGCAGCATATAGGTGATGAAGAAGGTGATGAGGTTTTATCTGAATATGAAGATTCTAACGAAGATGCCAATTCCTCATAAACTGATGAGGATGATGATGTTTTGTTGCCTAAGAGAAAAAGGTTTATGTATGATCCAAGATGTGATCACAAAGAGCTTGTAGTAAAACTTGGGTTGAGGTCTCAAGATGGTTTTCAATGTAGAGATGCAATCACAACTTGGAGCATAGAACATGGGAAATATATAAAGTTCAAGAGGGTAAATAAGAATCAGTGTGAAGCATATTGTCCAAAGTCAGGCTGTATTTGGAGAGTGTATTCAAGTGTTGTGAAAGGTGGATGTGTGATTATCAAATCATACAAGGGTGATCATACTTGTCCTCGGGATATGAAGAACAAACTTGTATCATCCAAGTGGATAGCTTATAGATACTTGAACGTTTTCAGAGTCAAGCCTCACATATCTGGTGTTGAACTAGGTGAAGATATCCTTCAGAGGTTTTCAACTGAAGTGCCAAAGGATAGACTATACAAGGCAAAACAACTTGGTGTTGAACTTGTAAGAGGTTCAGTGGAAGGGCATTATGCCTTAATTAGAAGATACATTGCTGAATTGAGACGGGTGGACAGTGAGGGACGATATGAATTATGGTTGGGATCTGAACATAAACTTAGGGGGTTGTACATAGGCCATAGTTCATTGATAAAAGGGTTTAAGTTGGGATGTAGACCAATAATAGGGTTGGATGGTTGTTTTCTCAAAACATACTTGGGATGAATATTAATGTGTGCTGTTGGGAAAGATGGAAACAATCAAATGCTTCCAATTGCTTGGGCTGTGGTTGAGATTGAGAATGAAGAGTGCTGGTCATGGTTTTTGAAGTGTTTGTTGTTTGATCTTGGGATTGAAAACGGTGCAGGCTGGACATTCATCTCAGATCAGCAAAAGGTAATTCCATTTACATAATTAGTATGACTTATATTTATCAAGTGTTTACATTCATCACTAACTACTAGTGTCTTTTGATTAGGGACTTGGTAATGCTGTGACAAAGACACGCTGGGCAGACTCTGAAGAATATGTTCTGGAAAGCTGCAAAGAGCACATACCTAGATGATTACAAGCGTGCTAGAGAAGATGAAAAATGAGAGTATTGCAGTCTATCAAGACTTCATAAGTAGGGATGTTGCGAAATTCTGTAAGGCATTCTTCCTTGCATAACATGTAGTGATATGATAGACAACAACATTAGTGAAACTTTAAATGGTTACATATTAAAAGCTAGGGGAAAGCATATCATTTATATGCTAGAGGAAATTAGAACCTCTTTGATGGTTAGACAAGTTAAAAAGATGGATGAAATGGTGAAAGTATCTGATACAATCTGTCCGAACATTAGGAGAAAGTTAGAGGTTCTTAGAAAACAAAGCACGTGTTGTCATGCATTTCCAGCTTTGGGGAATAAGTTTGAAATCAAAGATGAAGCAGATAAGTTTGTGATAGACATGAGGTCTAAGACTTGCACATGTAGGGTATGGTAGTTGACAGGAATTCCATGTGTTCATGCCATTTGTGCTATTCACTTTTTGAATTTGGATGCATCTAACTTTGTCAATGACTACTATACTGTGAAAAGATGGTTCGATGCATATCATTTTGGTCTAGAACCGATAAATGGTGAGAAAATGTGGCATGTTGTTGAGGGTTTCATCGTGAAACCTCCTTCAATTAGGAAAATGCCTGGAAGACCTAAGAAGAAAATAAAAAGGGCTATTGAGGAGGTACATCCAAAGAAGCCTCACAAACTAAAGAGAGTTTGCTTTCAACAAGGTCATAATTCAAGGGGATGCCAAAATCACAAAGCTTCAAAACCAATTACTGAGAAGGTTCGTAATTTGCATTTCACATATTTAATTTCCTTTAGTAAATTGCATTTTACATATTTAACTCCATTATTTGACTGTGTACATAGAGAAGAAGAGGAAGACCTGCCACAGTTAGTGCCTCACAAGCTTTGGTTAATGTTTCACAAAGAATGATGCATAAAGACAAGAATGGAGCTCTACTTCAAGAGAGATAACTCAAGGTCCACCAACACAAGAGAGTGTAGCTCCTTCGAATTTATGAATAGTGAACTAAGATGTTGTGATGGGATTATATGTTGATGGTGGCTGTTTTGTGAAGGTGCTGACATTTTTTTGTGAAGTAATAACTGTTTCTGTAAAGTTGTTGGTGGGAACTCTAGATGTTGTGATACCTTTTTTTTGTGAACTAGAACAACATGTGATCTTTTGTGCTTGCTCTAGTCTAGCAAATGAAACAACATTTATATTTCTCTTTAATGGAAAGAACATTGCTTTTGAATTTGTGTCCTTGCATGTATCACTTATTCTTGCATTTCCACAGGTTGTAAAATAGATCAATTCCATTTGTGTGTATTAATACATACATAAAATAGGAAAACTCAAGCTTGTGTTAATCTTCACATATAGACTCACATAACATATGAAATACTAGATCTTGGTTATGTCATACTTACATATATCTTTAAAATAATAATTCCAATTTAGCTACTATAATCTTTAAATACTTATACTCTGATCAATATGGCCAGAAAAGTCCATTATGTGAAGTTACATTGGAAATCTACTTGTGGAGTAAAGTCTCAATTGGAGGACGAGGCTGTCAATATTGGAGGCACCAATCACAGCCATGCCACACAAGATCTCTCATAGGCATTTACTTAATATGCTTTCTTCATATAACATCATTACACGATTAAATAATTGAGTTTATAATATCTCCATTCACATATTAAAGAGATTGTATGTTTCTGGATTCATTTCTTATTCTTAGCATGTTACATTCTTCTGCATTTATACTTCATGCTTTAATTAGATGGTTCTGCTCTTTCCAGATGAACTATTTCCCATCTACATATGATCCATGCTAATGTCATCAATCTAAGTCCAATATCCAAAATGCAAAATATATTAATTCGAACATCCGAAATGCAAAATACGTTAATTCGAACATACAAAATGCCAAATACATCTCATTCCGAGATCAATTCATCCATATGCGATGTCTACACCACAACAGGTATTCGATGCTTGCAAAATCAATGGAGATTCGAGTTCTTTGTCCCATTTGATGACTTCCTTGAAGAACTTGCATCTGATGCTAAGGCCAAGCCAGAAACACAAAATGGGATTTTAAGCTGCAAGAACGGGTAGCATATATACATTATCATCCTACAATGAATCATAAGAAAATGAAAAGTTTCTCTACAAAGCGAAACAGCGGCGTGTCGGTTGGAAAATAGACAATGATGGGAGGATTTTCCAGTGGCTTTTGTCTGCGGTACCAAAAGATTACAAAAATGAGAAGAACTTACAAAAAAAATCCCTAATCTTGAATTGGACGATTAAAATGAAGAACTCAAGTGAAACGGCGTCATTTTAAGGGTCAAATACGATGTCGTTCCAATGCCTGGATGTTCATGCCACGTCCTCTTCCCGGCGTGCCAGATAAGATTAATTTTCCCCACACTTTCGACGGATGTGATACTTTAGAATTTTTAAAACATCATGATTTTTAATTCAAATTTTGAAAGGTGCGGGATAAATCAGAAATTGCTTATTCTTAATGATTTTACAGGCAATTAACCCTTAAATTTTTAACTATGAGTAGTTAAATTTTATTTATAAATAAAACGTGGAATTTCCGCAACCTATTTCTTGTCCCAATTGGGCCTTAAATGGGCCCAATCGCTTGGCTCTTGAAGTGGGCCCGGGGTGCCACGTGAAGCGGGCGATTTGAACAAAGAATGCTACTTCTTAAACAAAATCTCGTCTAATCTCTTCCCAGCCAATCAGGCGTCATCTCCCACGTGGGACTACTGACCCTCACCACCCATGACATCACCTGATCACTACCCCTTTTCCATTTATTTTAACCTTGTCATTGCCTTTATCACCGAATAAATTCTCCATCGTATCACCCCTCCTCACTGCTCTTTCATCTACCTCTCTCACCTCTCTCTCTCTCTCTCTCATATTTGTTCAGGCAGTTTCTTGTTACTTCTTCATTAATCTTGTTCTTCACTATCGATATCTATAGTTTATTGTTATCCTGATCGATCAATAAACCACCTATTAATTTCATTTGCTTTATTAGCTGGGAAAAAAAAATATGGGATCGCATTCTCCTTCTGCTCAGTACATCCACATGGTGCGTATATAACTCATATGTACATCTCTGTGTGTGTGTGTCTCTCTCTCTCTCTCATGATATATATACAGGTACAACACCTAATAGAAGAGTGCATAGTATTCAATATGAGCAAAGAGGAATGCATGGAAGCTCTAGACACGCATGCAAATATCAAGCCAGTTATTACTTCTACGGGTATTTTAATTTACACCTTTTATATATATTTTTACAATAATCCTTCTAAATCAAAATATACACTTAAATAATCTTTCATATATTAAAATGCAAAGATCGATAACTGTTAATTATATCGAAATTATTAAGAACGAGGGAGATCGTGTTGTGCCGATCATCACTTCCATGCACAATTTTTTAAACAACCAATTATATCTATATATATATATATATATATATTTGTTATTTCAATTTAAGAACAACATATTTTGAAGTGTGACCTAAGTCATTAAATGATTGATCTATATATGTTTTTGTTTAAGAACAACATATGTTGAAGTGTGACCTAAGTCATTAAATGAATGATCTATATATATTGAAACAAAAGTGTATATATATATATATATATTGATTATTATAATCAAAATGTGAAATATAATGTATACTATATTGATTGGATGCATAATATGTGGTGAATTTGAAAAGTGTGGAAGGAGCTAGAGAAAGAGAACAAGGAGTTCTTCGAGGCGTACGCGAAGAAGAGAGAAGAGAAAAGATCCGACTCCGAGAGCGAGTCAAGCCAAGGCAAAAGAATACGCGATATCGTATCGGAGTCTACAAGGAAACATAGCAATGATGATGATACATCATGAATGATTGGTACCAGAATTTTGTGATTTCGACAACCATGTCTCAAACATTTGCTTTGTTGCTTCACATCTCATGCATAATCTATTCAAACATAGGAATAGGAATAATGTCTACTGCTATTTTTGTTTCCGTATATTTCACAATTGTATCTCATCACAATATATATATATATATATATATATGATAACGCTGTTTTTATGTAACATCTATCGTGTTGGGAGATGTGCGCCTGCAGATGCATCGGTTTTGGATTTTATTCTCAAAAGCATGAAAATCATCACAGGATGCTAATCGGTGTTGCAGCCAAAAAAAAAAATTGTTTAAAGATTATTATTCGAATTTTAGATATGATTATTGGAAAATAAAATTTGATCAAATATATTAAGAAAAGTAGAATTGGGAGGCTTCAGCCTACATATCAGCCACCTCCCTCGGCTACGTACGACCCTGGCTGATGCTAAGGATCGATGTGGTAAATGTAATGTTGGATAGTTTATATCTAACTTTAAGGTTGAATACGAACTTTTACCCTCATGATATGATTTTTGTCCACGAATTTTGAATTGTAATATCAACAACATGAATTTTCATTTTTTTTGTAATTTTTTCATATAGCCAGCGAACCAGATAGATGGTTCTGACTATATCACGTAGGTTTAATTTAACGAGAATGTTGTTTCTGGAAAAATGCAACAAAATGAAAATTCATAGTGTTACAATTTAAAGTAAATGAGAAAATCCAAATTATGGTAAAAATTTGTAATATGTTTACCAATTAACCCTTAAGCTTATATGTATATTAAATCATAATTAAATATATTGAAATTTAAATTCTTAGTATTTAGTAAATTGAGTAGTAACTTGATTCGCTCTGGTCTTAGAGTTTTGATTTCAGTTTTCGTGTGGGCCAATTAAATTCTTTAATTTTGTTATTCGGTATTAAGGCCATCAACGATCCAATTTCAAAATTCTAGCCGGATTTTTATTATTTATCTGCCACATCAACATCTCAAACATCTCTAGAAACACCAACTATTCAGTCATAAAATTTTAGACAGACTTTTACTTTTTTTTATTCATCATTTTTTATTTAATCTCAATTTTAATATATTTATTTAAATTATGAGATTAATAAAATTACGATAAATGATTACAATTTTAAAAATTACATAATTGAAATTAAAAAATTTACATAATTAAGAATTGAAAAACTATATAAATGACTATATGAATCCTAGTTTGTGTCCAAGTTGCTCGACTAAGGCTTCGTGCCTCCGCCGTTGGGTCACGGACATCGTCGACGTGTCTTTGGACAACGTTTTTTTAGTAAACTTGTATATCATAGCTTCACCCATCATACCCATTTTTTCGGATAAGTCGTCTATTTTTTCCTCAACCGCGGTTCCACTGCTCACCATCGCCAGAGCCATCCCTTTCGCTTTCCGCTTCGTAGATTTATGACCCATCAGATGACTCCCACTCGGCGCCGGTTCTGTGTGCAAACTTTCTTCCATCCTGTAATGAAAATCGACGGCATTAGCTTTCTTGCTTGCTGAGTATTGGTCGGAGGCGTAGAGCTTCGTTCTTTTGGGACCAGATAAGGTGGCATTGGTGAATTTTAGGTGGCGTTGAACAATTTTCCATACCTCCTCGTACTTGAATACCTTTTTTCATCCTTATAAAAATCTCCAAGAACCTATTTCCGAAGATCATCCCAACTTGCGCCGCTCGGCCATACTTTATGGCAAATTGGTGATGTAGCCGATGAATTTGGAGATGTTTTTCTGCAACCGACCTCAGTGTTTGCGAAGATGGTCGTAGATCCGCTCGAATGCTCCTTCAAGTTTCATTTTGTTGTATTTTACTGCGATCTTCTCCCAAAAAACTCTAACCCGCTGTTGGTTGTTGATCTGCGGGTCTTTTAGAGATATCGACAAGAGTCGCGCCACTACTTTCATTTTCTCCAAAGAATAAATCTTGCAGCCTTCAGTTAGCGTTGAATACTTCTTGTTGCCTTTAGTCAGAGTATATGCCTCCACCTTATCAACTTCGGTGTTGCCGACATGGATTTCTAAGAGAACGAGTGGAATTTCACTTGGGGCCATGAACAGAATAGATTAAGAATTTTTGAAATTCCAAGAGGCCGGATTGTTTCAATCCATTGCCTTTGAATTTGAAGAGTGGGAAAAAAAATGAACAGATTGGAAGAATAGAATAATTAATTGATAAATTGGGATGAATTGGGCTAATAGGGGAAATTGATACTTATAGAATGGGGAATTAATAAAAAAAAAAAAAAAACTAATAACTATTAACGGTAAAAAAGAAAACAAAAAATATAAAAATTGCCAACGGCCGACACTTTCCAAAAGAAAACAAAATAAAAAGTATTATAAAATTCGAAATTTACGTGAATAAAAAATATTTAAAGTCTGCCTTTTACAAACGTACACGCTGTAGAGGTGTGTGTCGTGCACGCGCCATTTTAATTGGCCAAGGGGTCGCTCATTCACACAAACACGTGTGCGGCTGAATTCGCGTTGCAGGCCGCTTCAGGCTTTCAGAGATGCTAGTCGCGGATTGCGGCACGACGCCCCCCCTGCAACCCAGCCCCAATCCCACACTGTGCCGCAGTCTGCAGAAGCGGCTGCTCTAACGCATAATTGAACGACTTTTTATAATTGGATTTTATCATAATGTAATTTAGTGTAATATGTAGGATCCAAAACGATTGCAATTTCAAGCCAATAAATAAAAATAAAAATCGGACGCATATTCAAACAATATATGAGACAAAACTGATTTTCAATGAGTATAAATACACACACATGCTTAATAATGTATAAACAAAATCCAAAAGGCTAAAAGTTATCGAGTCCGCCGAACTAGTATATCAAAACACATATTCACACACTGGAATTTATAATTGAAAATATTCATTATAGCTTTTCCGAATTATATTTTTACATCCATCACTACACACGCAGCATCATCAAATTAGCATATCAACCATTCAATTCAGCCCAACTCTTATAAATTACACACTCACATTCATTTTTAACAAAGAAAATAATATCACTGAAATGGACAACTAGAGTTACGTTGACCACAAAACAGTTACATGATCTTGATAAAAATAAGGATGACTTTTCTTTCCTTTCTGTGGTTGGATATTGAAGTTATATTGCGCTAGAATTTGCGGTTATTGGACAAAAAGGATGGAATTTCTAAAGTGGAGGAATAGTCGACTGATTATTTTATTTTATTTTATTTTATTTTTCAAATTTAGAGACTATAGTAAAAAACTATATATTTATATGATTAATAAAATATTTAAATAATGGTTTCCACATGGGGCTTTCATCTGATTATAACCGAGGTCCAGTGGAATACTGAACCTGTAAAACTGTAGAAACAAATCAGAAATTGGGCCATCTAATTTCAGACAAATAGCCCGGCCCGAATAGTATTCAGCAATTTTAATCTGGGTTCAGTTTCAACAATTGGACTGGCCCAACCCTAGTTCGATAAATCATAACTCCATCTATAAGAACCATCATCTTCCCCGCCTCCAAAACCCTGGAACGGCAGTCCCCTCTACAGGTTCCCCCCCCCTCTCTCTCTCTAATCCTCTCTTCCGTTCTTTCTTTCAATTGCGTATGCGGACTTTTTGAATCTTGCTTATTAGATTGGTTGAATTTTCAGGTTAGTTTTCGCAAGGTAGCAGAGGTTGTTTCGTTTCGAAATGGCTCCAACTAAAGGTGTGCATTTTCTTTTTAATCTTGAGACTACGCGATTTGGTATTTGTTCTCGGTTATTTCTGTTGATATGATCTTGTTGCCATACGTCAATGGTATCATCACTGGAATTAGTTTGAAATGCTAAATATAAATTTTTGAATGAGAAAAAGCAAAATAATGCAGTTGTTTCCCAAGAGGTTGAAGAATTTGATAAGTTGACCTACGGCCAATATTAGTTGTTGCTGAATGTTGCTTGAGATATATTCATATGTTTTTTAAGCAAGAGTTGTTTTTGCATTATCTGCAAGATATTTAATCATTGATAAAATGTTGCGAACACTTGCTTGTTAAAAGTTGAAAGCTATTGATTATGGTGACTGACATACTTGGAAATTAGTTCAAATCGTTTTCATTGGTCCAGTTTTAAATTCTACAACTTAATCAATTTCTAATTTACTTAATTTGGTGATTGATGTGATATCATTTTTTCGCACTTCCATATTTTGCAGAGTAAAATTGGACGTGTAAACAGCATCCTTGTATTTGTTATTTGTTATTATCATAATATGCAACTTTTTTATGTGGAAAAAGTTCTCACCCCTTTGCATTTCCTCTTTTGTTTTGAAATGATTTGCAGCTGATCCTTCCAAGAAGTCTGATGCAAAGGCCCAGGCCTTGAAGGCCGCCAAGGCAGTAAAATCATCAGGTACCTTCAAGAAGAAGGCCAAGAAGATCCGCACTAAAGTTACTTTCTACCGACCAAAAACATTGACGAAGGATAGAAATCCCAAGTACCCTAGGATTAGTGCTGCCCCTCGCAACAAGCTTGACCACTACCAGATTCTGAAGTACCCACTTACCACTGAATCTGCCATGAAGAAGATTGAAGACAACAATACTTTGGTTTTCATTGTTGACATTCGTGCTGACAAGAAGAAGATCAAGGATGCCGTAAAGAAAATGTATGACATTCAGACCAAGAAGGTTAACACCCTTATCAGGTACAGCATTTTCCCTTTATTTGGTTACTAGCTGTATATATTTATATCTTGTTGACAATGCCTGAAGCCTGATCTGATTGTGCAAATATGGCCAGCATTATATCTGGATATATGTTTTTCTTTAACTTTTATTCTTTAGATCAAGTGATGGAATGTCCATCTTTACAAAATTATTGTTTTATTTGATGTTTTGAAGTAATTCTGGTTGCAAATTGTCTGTGAATCATGTTTCTGTCAGTGCTAATTATTTACAGTCAATGCCAGTTTAATGATTTAGATTTTCTCATTTTATCAACATGTTGCTTTTTCAATATTGAACTGGCAACAAAATGAATTTGATTGGCAGTGTGGAATTAGGAATTGCAAAATGAAATTGCTTCATTTGATATTTTAACTCAATTTGTGAAGACACATGTATCTGACCTGGATTTTGATGTCTTGTATGTTTATACCATTTCTACTGCACTTAAATCTTACTAAGCTTATTCTTTTCAGGCCCGATGGTACCAAAAAGGCATACGTGAGGTTGACACCAGACTATGATGCATTGGATGTTGCTAACAAAATTGGGATAATCTAAAGGAGTTGCCCTCCACATTGCTGTTTATGCGTTTTGTTTGTGAGACTGGACACACCCAGATTTTTGTAAACTAAGATGCATAACCAAATTTTATTGCATTTTAGATGTTTGAGCTTCCCAAGTTACAGTTCTAGTATTATTATTAGACCTTTACCAAAGTCCATATTTTGTTCTCTTTGATTGCTTGCCTTGAAACTGCATAATTTTCAGTCCCATCATGTTGAGTTTGCATTCTATCCGCTCGTGAATAGTTGGCACGATGGCATTTATGCATTTATTTGTAGACTATATTCAGACTAGATGAACTCTGATTGAGTTTTCGAACTGTGTATAATTTTATTTATATTTCTTAAAACTTAATATGTATATTAATTTATGCGTAAATTCACCAATGTGATAAGTTTAAAAAATATTTAGTTGTTACAATAGTGTACCAACTATGCCATTAATATTCGGACTGGAAGGTTTATCTTTTGTTGTGAAGATACAAGCCTATAGCTTATTGATAACTTTGGTGTCAAGTCTTAAGGACTTTATGATTGGAGGTTATTTCAGAATTTGGCATTGCATTGAATTTTGCATTGGAATTATATTATTAATATTTGGGAAAAGATAAATGTATATAAATTGTGTATGCATAACATCCATAAATTTTAAATTGAATTGGATCGGCTTTATTTAATCTAATTTTATTACTAATTATATTATTTTCTTACTAAATTACCTTTATGATATTTTCAAAGATATGATTGAAAAATTGATTTGTTAGATCATCCAAATAGAGCCATAAAGACCAAAATATTAGTTAGTTCTTTACATTCACATATAATAAATTTATATATAATTTTCAATTTGATTTGGAAATAAATATGTAGATATCAAATGGAAAAGTTAATCTTTTTCTACATCTACAAATATCTCAATTTGAAAAAATTAATCTTCTCCTAAATTATTATAGAAAAATAAATATGTAATATATTAATTATTATAAATTAATTAATATTTATAAATTGATTTTAAATATAAAATAACTAAAGATCTCAATTATGTATGTATATTTTATGTACATTTATCATTACTTTAATTGTGTGATAGTGTTTATAAATAGAAAGAAACCAATTTTATGGACGTTCTAAGTGGCAAAAAGTGACTATTTTTAAGGAACGGACGTAGTATGTGTGCTTGAATGTTTTGTCACTAAAATGTCATATGTTGGAATCCCATATTAAAATAGATGATAGATGGTCTGTTCTAAAATAAATAGATTTGGTAGTTCTGTTCATTAACGGGCCGATTTACGGCCCAATATACATTTTCAGTAAGCCCAGAGATCATAATCCGCCATTTTGAACATTCACACCTTTTACTCCCGCAGTCGTCAACAGCTATACCCTTTCTACTTTCTCGAAATTCGCCGACGACAATGGCGATTGCCGCCGCCATAACGCTGCCGCTGATCGCCGTGAAACAACGCTCTCTTTCATCAGCAGCTTCATCTCTTTGGTTCTCCTTTTCGTCTATTCAGTCGCCTAAGAATCTTCCGTCTGTCGGCGTCTTAGCTGACCGCAAATCTGATCTCCGCGTCTTCTCTTCTATGAGCATTCAGGCTCCAGCGAAGGCCTCCGAGGCGTCATTTCTTGATCACAAGGAGAGCGGAATCCTTCATTTCGTCAAGTACCACGGACTCGGCAATGACTTCATATTGGTATTTTACCAGCTTCCAAATTGCAATTATGCTTATTTTTCCGAGCTTGACGCACAGTTTTCTCTTTGTAGAAAACAGTCACCAGCTCGTAATACGAAGTTGGATACTTTTTTTTTGGGTGTCTTTGGTACAAATGCCTGCTTAATTTTATTTTTTTTGGAACTGGCAGTATTTACTATGAAGCTACTGAGACCTAGATGCCGCTACAGTTTTTTTATGTGTCTAACGTTTCTATATCAGCTAACATCTTAGAACTTATGCAATGGAATGGTGGTTCCTTCTCAACATTTGCTTGGTTATTATTATAAACATAATTTCAAAAAAAAAAAAAAAAGAAACAAGAAATTTTTTCCTATTCTTGCTACACATGTTCACGATAGCATAACTGAAAATGTGCTTAAGTTCACTTTATTAGGTTGATAATCGAGATTCCGAGGAACCCAAAATCACACCCGAGCAAGCTGTGAAATTGTGTGATAGAAACTTCGGCATTGGCGCTGATGGAGTGATATTTGCATTGCCAGGCATTAATGGTACAGATTATACGATGAGGATCTTTAATTCTGATGGTAGTGAGCCTGAGGTAATTTGTGTTTACATATATAATTTTGGTTGTGTTGCTTTAGTTTGACCATTTTAAATGATGACATCATATTACTTTTGTCAGTGACTAACTGTTGGAGTTGCATTGTTCTGATAGTCTTGAGACTTTTATCTTAAAGCGTTAAAAAGATGTGCTTTTAATTGTTATGCATGTACAGAGAAAAGAACAAATTAGTTGTTCCAGATTAGTTATTGCTGAAAACTGTTTAATGATAAAAGAACCCTCAAATTTTGAACACTTATGTTATGGACTCGAAGATGGAAGGGAATCTAAGGGAAGAGTTGTCTTTTATGCTGTGCTTTCATGCTTGCTTACTAGTGGAATAAAGGGATATATGATACTAGAGTTCACCCCGTCCAGTTATGCGTATTAGAAAGCTAGCCTTGAATGATAGCCTTCTAGTTTCCACAATGCTTCTAATGATAGTCAGACAAGCAAAAAAAGTATAATTTGTGTTTTTCCTTTTCATACCCCCTCCTGTTTAGTTTTATTGTACTAAAATAACAGATTGTAGATTGTGAATTCATGATTAGACTTGTTTCAATAGATTGGCTTTTGCATGCCTGAGGTTGATTTCTGTTTTTGTTGTCACAGATGTGTGGTAATGGAGTCCGATGCTTTGCCAGATTTATAGCTGAGCTTGAAAATATTCACGGGAATAAAAGGTTTATTCTTTCTCTAGTGTCCTCACTTTGTTGGCATTGCAGGCAAAACCTTAGGGGCTACTCATCTCTTAGTTGTTGTTGCAGCTTCAATGTGCATACTGGTGCTGGTCTCATTGTACCTGAGATACAGGAAGATGGAAAGGTACTTCCAAAGTCAAGTTACTTTGATATAAATATAGTCTTTGTTGGTAGTAATCCGTTATAAATTTGGCATGTATCTCATCCTGTTGATTGTTTATAATCTGTTTTTACCCGTGTATGGTCTATCTATCCATCTCTATGTGTCATTTTCTTATGCAAGATTCTACAGCACTTGGTTGCATTTCTAGGATAGTTGATATTTTTCAGCATTTGGTCTCATTTTCAGGTTAGAGTTGATATGGGTCAGCCAATTCTGAAGGCTTCAGATGTTCCTACAAAGCTAATTGCAAACAAAGATCAGGCTGCTGTTAAGGCAAAGTTGGATGTAGATGGGTTGATCTGGAATGTTACTTGTGTTAGCATGGGAAATCCACACTGTGTTACTTTTGGTACAGAATCATGCAATGTATGCTCTATTTATAACTCTTCTCTCCTTCTATGGAATATCAATGAGTTAATCTGGTTATTTCGTTGTCCCTTGTGGATTGTGGACACAGGATTTGAAAGTAGATGAGCTAAACTTGGCTGAAATTGGTCCAAAATTTGAACATCATATGATGTTCCCTGCCCGAACAAACACAGGTATTAATCAAATTGTACTTGTACTACATAATTGAATCTGCTATTATTAGAGCTTTACATGTTTTTGCTATCTATCTTTTAATTGTACTCATGCTAGCCTACAGTAATGATAGGATGTGATAAGAGAATACTATGTCACTCACTCCAAAGAGCTAGAATTGAGAATACCGAGAAGAACTCATTATAAACCATTTCATATGTGAACAGGAAATGAATGTTGGATGTGCTAATCTCCACTGTATTTTTTTTGCTAAACTCTAATATTAATCATCAATCTCTGGGGCATTTTGAACCTGCTGTTCTAGTATGGAGTAGAAGATATCATCTCAACACATTGAAGTCGTATGATATCTTTTATATGAGATTTGCAATTCTTTTTATTAACTTGGTTTCAAGAAATAAAACAGTTGAAGTGTGAACTAGATTATGGAAAAGTACACGGATCATATTTGTCATATTGCTAAGTTATGGATCATCTTTGTCATATTGCAGAATTTGTTCAAGTCTTCTCTCCAAGTCACCTTAAAATGCGCGTCTGGGAACGTGGGGCAGGTTGGTTTTCCTCTTTCTACGCATGCATCAGTAAATACATTTAGTTATCTTTTTCATTTTTATCTTTTTCCAGTTACGAGCTTTTGCATCTACTGTCTATGTCATCTACAATCCAAAATCCATAGCCTTTCCAAAGTTTCAGACTTGACTTAATATGCTTGCTGCTCCAGGTGCAACACTAGCCTGTGGAACAGGAGCTTGTGCAGTCGTTGTTGCTGCAGTTCTGGAGGGTCGTGCAGATAGGGTAAGTCTAAAACCCTCATCCACCAGGGTGCATTACATAATATCTGAACATGAAACCTAATATTTCTTCCTTCCTCTGAGCATTATAAGCTGCTTCTACTTCCTCTCGGCACCTCTTGCCTTCTCATACCATCTTTCTTCCTTGCAGATATGCACTGTCGATTTGCCTGGAGGACCACTGGACATCGAGTGGAGAGAGAGCGACAATCACATCTACATGACGGGCCCTGCAGAATTAGTATTCTATGGATCTGTTCCCCTTTGATGGTTTGGTTTCCATTAGCTTTTGACGTATCATGTGCTCCACGCTTTGAGAATGAATGGTATGTGCCAACTATGATAATTCTGTATATTTGTTGTCCTTCATTTATGTGGATGATCAGTTCCAGGAATGTGAGTTACTCTGTGTCATTTGAAACCCTAGTTTCTTTAAATTTGTCGTCAAATGGAAAATACAATTAGTTTGCTTGTCATATACTTGGAAAAAAGTTGCATTGTGTTTTAAATTTTAGTAGATGGGATATGTAGTTAAATATGTACCTTTTTTCTGTAAGTTCAACGATGATGCACTTTTATAATTAGAAAGAGGATAAGGATCTACTTAGAAAGTAGATCAAGATTATTTGGATTTATTAAACCTAAACATGGTATAATTCTTGAAACTTTATTAATATTAAGATTTAGCGGGTTCTTGGTAGGAATCCTTCATTATCAAAGAGAGCTTGCACTCCATTTATCTGATATAATTTATTCGATAAATTTGATTAATTAAATTTGTGCTCAAGACTATGGCATTGACCCACTCCCAACCCAACCCAACCCAACCAAAAACCCTTTAAATTTATTAATTAAGACAAAAAAAAAATGCAAAGTTAGTAATCGTATCTTTCCCACGTTTAAAGACGACTCTTATATTATTTTTGCTACGTCGATTCTCGTATTTTGTTTGTCAAACCAAATATTGAACTCAGTGTTTATCCATTTGATGACAATTATTGAAGAAGGTTAACGCTTAACAAGTTTCTTGGCTTCATTCAACCTTAAACTATTAACACTGCTTGCTATGTTTTACCAATAATAATAATAACAATAATAATATTTAGGTACTTCTATTTTGTTATTTTTTTGAGTTAGATACATTCATCTGAAATAGAATAAAAAGTTAGATCTGTATAACAAAACTTGTTCTAGTATATGTATCTTATTACCAACATGGTTACTAACTCACTGCGATATCATATCATGTTTACAACCTTACAATAAAATATAAGGATCTAGTTTTCACAATATAAAATTACATAAACTTTTTTTTTTCCTAAAAATCTCCTTAAATAAAATGAAGCGCATGTAGTTAGAAAAAAATATGCATTCACCAATGAATAGAAAATTAGACCACGTAGACCTTAGATAGCATTTGCCAAGAAACTTCAACCATTTGGCTGATTTGCACCCACAAATGATATTTTCTTTAATTCCATAAGTCGATCTATTTATTAGGTAAACTTGGATTTTTCATGCCTTAAAAATGTTGACAAAATAGATCTGTGGGCGGTTCCTTGACTTTTTAATAATCAGCAAACTTGAAATAAAGTCAACAGCTACAACGATTAAATTTCAAATAAAGTTGAATGTATTAGGCAGGGGTACAAGGCAGAGGCACGCGTCCTTTCATGGTCTCACTCACTGTTCATGCTACCTTCATTTCACTAATAATGGATCAATAATGGTTCAATTTTTTAAATATAACAATTGACTTCTACAAGTATCTATAGCTTGAAAACATTTCAAAAAAATTTCATTAGAAACCGTAGCGAAGATAGACCTTTCATTGTATGTCACCAAATTGTCGTTCAACCAATCATCTCCCATCCTATTTCGTAGGTCGGTCTTGACAAATTTCATGGCAGAAAATACTCTTTCAACAGATGCAGTAGTTACAGGTAAGAGCAATATCAATTCAATCAAGCAATAAACTAATGGAAAAATTCTATGTTTTTTAGTTTCAACAATCTTTCGAGAAAGACTACTTAAATCTTCAATACCAATTAATCGTGCATCTCTTCTCACAACATAAAAAAAGTAACTGTTCGGGAGGACGGGGGTGGGGGGCGTTGGGGATGGGGGTGGGGGGGTCGGCCGCCCCCTCCAGCCCCCCTAGATCCGCCGCTGATTTAAACAATAATATGAATCTATTATTATAATTAGTAATATTAAAATTAAAACCCACCTCGAAACAGATAGGATTTTGTAATAATTCAAATGTATGAAACTTTAAATGATGATTTACGTAACAAATATGTCACTTGGATTGCAAATAAATATTTTTTATTGGTTAGTTGATTGGTATGAAGGGAAGAAATGTTTATAGTTTCTTCTAGATGGTTTTAGGTTTAGGTTTCCTGACCTTTGTCGTTTGTATTACTTCAATTAATCAAACTCGCATTATTATAATCAACTATTGATTACCCTTGTCTGTGTGGCAGACACAAATTATGCCCTTAAACTCAGGCCTATAATTATAATACATAATTAAGCAACATTAAAATTATTAAAATAAAGTACGATCCTATCTTGATTAGTGTGACTTTTGCTTTCCAAATATAGATAGCAAAATCTAACTCATTATAAAAGTCCAGTTGAGTTTGAACACGTCACCCAATCGTCAAATTCTTTAATATCGGCCACAATTTTAAATTAAAAGAGAGCCAATTTAATAATCTTCTTTTCTTGTCAATGCTTGTAATAATGTGTGTTTAGCTTAAGATGGAAACTGGCGTCTGGATTCGTGCCACGTGTTGGTCCTGGTAGTTGAAATGTAGGACCATTTTTTGGCGGATAAAATTTAGTGTCCCACGTTTTGTGCGTTATTCACCCTGTTTCATCTCTAAATTTTTAATAATCTTAATTTTAAAATAAAATTACTACAATATAATAAATTATAATTAATATTTATTTGAAAATTCTAATTTAAAAAATCATATAACCTACTTTTATATTTATCAACTCTAATAATCAATTTTTATCTAATAAAATGACAATGAATTCTAAAAAAATAATTATATACCATAACTTAATGTCATTAAGTACAAAATTCAACTAAATGATATAAAGTTAAAGTTAAAGTTAAAGAAAATAATAAAATATAATATATGAGAAAGTGAAAGTGGTACATAAAATAGAATACAAAAAATGAAACACTAAATCTGATATGATATTTTGGTTAGCTGGTCCAATGAATCGAAAATTCCAAAGTCCTTATAAACAGCCACAATAATTGCTGCTTTTTAGGGAGATTTAGAACTACCAACTTTGAATTATTTAATTGGCTGTGGCATACCTATAATTAGATTTCTTTTCATTTTATAATCCTAACATAGTAACCTTAACCCTAGTTGATCAAATGCTTTTGCTAAAAGTTGACGAAAGGTGGAAAGAATTTCCGTTTCCATTGATTAGTCTTATTTGCTTGGCTTTAGGCGTACAATTAGTTAAAAATAATACCACAACTCGTACTATAATTAGTAATTCTTATTTTTCAACTCAAAAATAAAAAATAAGTAATTATTATTTTAGATAGATACAGAGAGACGATAACTTGGTAACACTCGATTATATTTATGCCAGATGCCTTAATGAAAGATAATATACTTTGATTAGTTTTTGGCCTTCAACAAACAATTTTTCTACTGCATATTTTGTTAGCTCAACCTATAAAAGACAGCCAAAGTTTAATTCTATTGTTTCTTGCATAGTTGCAAATTATTGCAGAAAAATAAAATTTATCATTAGTAGTTTCGGATTTTATGTCTTTCGGAATAAATAAAGTTGTAGACTGTAGTGTAAATACACGAACTCTATTCAATCCGCAATTCGGCCTTGATTTTAATTTCGTTTATCTTGTACTGTATTTTATATTTTATTTTTCCTATATTTATAGTGTAATCATGATGTAGTGGTAAAATCGAGGTACCAATTTTTTAGTTCAAGTCCTACCAACCAACATGCGAGGTGTACTTCTATTTTGATTGGATCTGGTCTAATTTGTACTATTTTGGTTATTGGTTATTGTTCGACTCATTAGATTTCTTTGTAATATTTAGTCAATTCACTATGTTATATGTATTTTGTATTTTGTATGTTATATGTATTTTGTATTTTGTATGTATTTTGTATGTTATATGTATTTTGTATGTATGTTATATGTATTTAGTCAATTCCCGATGTTATATGTATTTTGTATTTAAAAAATAATATATAATCTTGATATATTGACAATAGTACGAAATGTGGATTTACAACAGCATGAATTTGCTTGCATGGCCCAACATTTTACTAAGGTGATGAGATGGGTGTGAGAATGAAATGATGATAGGAGTGGAATGGAATAAACATATAATTTCTAATTCTATACATGGTTTGTATGTATGAAGACGATGAAGTTGGAATGAATGGATACTAGCCATTGTTATTATTATTAGCAATCAAATATATTTCGTTACGTACACCTAAAGTGTACTCGTTTTAAGACCAACATTATCTATTATTATAAGTATGATTATCATCATCGTCGTGGTCGTAATCATCACTACTACCAAAACAAAATAAATAAATAATAATAGTTTAATTAAAAAGAAGCGTAATTTAGTTATGAATGATTGAGAATAAGCAATACCACAATAGAAAGTAGAAATAGGTGATCCCATATGCATACGAGTAACATTTCTTTGGAAATGGTGATTTCTGTTAGAAATAATATAGTAGCCATAAAATATGAATGGACATAAGAATCTCCATTCCATTTCATTTCCACATGCGTTGGGCAGCTAAATAATATATGCTGCAAAAATCACATGTGGATTCGTATATAATTGTATCAACATCAAATCTATTATATTCGATGACACTGCAGAAGTAGTTACATGTCGACACCACAAGTGGGTCAGTCACGGTGGTGTCACTCGACTCAATTGTATGGCTTAATTTTGGTCCAGTGGCGGATCCAGACAAAAAAATAGAGGGGGCGGAATTTTTTTTTTTAAATATAATACTCAAATATATTTTTTATAATAAAATAAATAATATATTACAATTCAAGTAGCACTAACGTC
>JAYDZE010561518.1:0-12628 GCA_034509125.1 Monilaria moniliformis | reverse complement strand
GTTGTTCGTATACATGTTTGAAGGTGGATATATTTGTGTTGATTATGCTTAATAGTTAATCTAGGTTTTTTGTGCTTCCATGAGAACTTAGGTTAATGAACGAGGTTATGAGACGCGCTTTGCTTATTATAATCCTATAATTCATTTGGCATTTTCAGTGTTAATCGAGTGAAAAATTTAAACACAATCCTCAATACAATGAAATTAAACTAGAACGTTGGTTCAAATTGAGTTTGTTTATTGATCATCCGAAACATACTAGGGATAACCTTCTCCATCTTATTAAGCAATAGTTTTAATTCTCGTTTTTATTTTGTTTTCCAGAAATTTTAGTCTTAGTTAGTTCCTCATCATAATTCTTTATTTTACTTTTGGTTAAGCAATCAATTAATCTCCATGTGGGTTCGACCCCTAAATACTACCTTTGATATTGTTCTCTTGTAGTTAGAAGTAATTTTAGGGTAACTTTAATACTTGTGTGTGATCAATTGGAACCTAATTCTATACTCTAAATTACGCATAGCTAGCATTGCAACTTTTCTCTATAGATTGTCCACGTCTATCTAGGTCGTGAAGTTGATTTTCTTCTATAAGAAATCGACTGAAAGCTTTTCTGTGATCATGGATTCAACATTCAGTCTACAATATAAAAAGAGGACTTGCTTGCTCAATTTATGATTATATGTTTAAGAATAAACATTAATAATCATAAAAGACAAATTATGTGACAATATTGAATTATTCTCAATACGTAGAAAATAAAGTTTTGAATACAAAATAACTCAAAACATATTTTCAATATATAAATTCTGACAAATTTGTGGGTTAATTTTCTTAGAAATTATGTTTTATTTAATTAAGATGATTAATTGATGGATATGCTTCTCTAAAATAAAATAAAAGTTTTTCCCAGTCACTTTTTCCAGGTTTTATATATATATCATTGTTGGGCAGCTAGCATATTTAAGGTAATTAAAATTTGTTAGATATTTGAGCCATCCATCACAAGCGAAGATGCTCTAGTTTCAACAATGCTGCAGAAATTAATTGACGGAAAATTCGTAACGCGTCGTCCGTATGCGTCGATAATTCACTTAAAATAACCCTTTCCTACCATTGTAAAACTGGACCTAAAAATCGTATTAATGGAAGACATAAATAAAGTATGGCACGGAAGCGCTCTTTTCTTGCAACATTCAATTCCCGACAATGCTACACTTACTTAAATGCACCGACTCTTAAATTAAAATGTTAGATTCCTGACAGAAAAACCGTTGTTAGATAATTGAATTCCACTTACTATTCCGTGTTTTGCAGTATACCATTTACACAACACACACTAGTGCGCTCTACCATTCTATTCGCACGGATCCGATTTCGATCCGGTCAAACCTAAAACGACCCCATGAAACTCGTTCTTTATTCAAAAGTCATGGTCCATTTTATAAAAGAGATAATTGTCGTTTAAATCATAATTTTTTGTTGACTTTTTGTCAATCCATAACTTTTGAAAGTGGAAGATAAAATCACAACTTTTGACATTTTCTCAATTATCCCACAGATCAAAATTTCGGTGCAATTAATGGTGAAAGTTATAATTTAAATGACAATTATCTCAACGACATCGTTTTGAAGAACAGACGCTTTGTCCACTTCGGAAATTGCAGCTGACACGTCACCACCAATTTTACTATAATTTTGATATGTGAGATAATTGAGAA
This sequence comes from Monilaria moniliformis, assembly GCA_034509125.1. Classification (NCBI taxonomy): domain Eukaryota; kingdom Viridiplantae; phylum Streptophyta; class Magnoliopsida; order Caryophyllales; family Aizoaceae; genus Monilaria; species Monilaria moniliformis. Next base: position 10,907 of record JAYDZE010561518.1, on the reverse strand, counting down.
AATGTCAAAAGTTATGATTTTATGTTTCAATTTTAAAACTTATGGGATTGACCAGAAGTCAACAAAAAATTATGATTTTAATGACAATTATCTCTTTATAAAAATAACATTTGGTTTAAATAAAAGTAGCAATTGTTATGAATAAAAGTAATACTTATTATGAATAAAATTAACATTAGTAATGAATAAAAGTGATTATTTTGTAAGTGACTGTTATAAATAAAAGTAACTATTATTATAAATAAAAGTGATTATATTAAAAGTAATTATTCTTTTAAATAAAAATGATTGTATTAGTAGAGTATTTATTGAAAATAACATGAATTACATAAATATATAAACATTGAAAAGTGTTGCTATTGTAATTACGTAATTAAGAGAACGTACTAGACGTAGTTTTGTGGTGGAGTTTGTGACCAAGGAATTCAAATTTACTGCAATTGCTATTGGATTTTTTTAGGTTAATTTCTAGAAAGGTTATAAACTTTAATATTTATATAAAAAAGAATATTAAATAAATGTTATATTAAAATAGGTATTACACTTTCATTTTCTTTCAAAAAAATTAAATTATCTCTTTTTTACCTATATAGATGTCTTTAAAATTGTTTTTCTTCCACAATCTAATTATCCTAATAAAAATATTATTTTTATTTACTATATACACTCAAGAAAGTAAATAAAGATATTCCTAACAAAATAAATTAAATACTGTACGTATATATTGTATGTAGCGTCGGAACCGTCGATTGTTTTATGGCGTTACACATCAACAGCTCACCTGATCTCTCTCTCTAGGAAGATCAAACTCCCTTTGTAGAGGCGAAACGGGAAACGTGAATTAGTGCTGAATTAGTATGTAGTTTCTTCTTCGTTATGCAAAATTTAAATACTAATCGATAAAAAAATTATTCAAATTCAAATTATATAGTCAAACCAAATTTAACTATTTAAATAGTTTAGAAGCCCTTAAGGTTCTTAATAAATAGATTGGGGCTTGCCTCGTCATAAGCAAAAAAATGGAGGTATCAACTATTAAGGAATAAACCGAAAATCCATGACCTAACACAGACACAGTCTCCAGATCAGAATGTGAGAATTTGTGTAAGAGAAAAAGTTATCAGCGTGCAAGTAACATCAACTCGGCTTTCCCACTAATTGGTGTATACACGTCAGAGTAGATTTGAACAAATTGAAATTGTATGAAAAGCAAACAATTAAACAGGCCATCTGTATTGGTGGGGAATCAAGAATTTCATATAATATTATAAAAACCAAAAAGAGAAGGAAAAAGGATAATATAACTGTTAATTATATGATATATACGTGATTGTAGTAGCCGAACTACATTGTCTGTTTATCTTATTCCTAATTTCTTAAAATTTATTATAAATGGTTTAGATTTTGGCAGCATTTATTGGTAGGTATACATATCAACTGTCGCAGCTACAATTAGTAAAAGAGGCGAGACTTACATATATAGCTTACCAAATCCTTCATTTTGGCATTAAAATATATAACGACGACTCCGTATATAAAGGAGCATCAATTCTCCATACTTCACACCTCCCAATTTTTTTCATTTCAACCACTTAGTAATCTTTTGTGCAATGGAAGAAAGTAAAATTCTCCAACATTTTGAGGGCAAGACCATTTTAATCACTGGTTCCACTGGCTTTCTAGCAAAGAGTACTCTCTCTCTCTCTCTCTCTAGAGTTATTGTTCCCAATGCTGCTTGATTCTAATGTTTTTTTTTTTTTGCTATTGGTTATTTGATTCAGTTTTTCTAGAGAAGATACTTCGATTGCAACCCAATGTGAAGAAATTATTTCTTCTAATGAGAGCGAGCCCTAAAATATCTGTCCAACAACGTTTGGAAGAAGAGGTACGAAACCAAAAACAAAACCTGGCCTTTAATTTAGTCAAAAGAAATATATACCCAGTTACTGCATTCATTTAATTGCATTAGTTACATCTCCCTTCTAAAAAAATACATTACTTACGTCATAATTTGAAATGTCGAATAGATCTACGTGCATGCAAACCATAAAAAAGTAAAAAAATGAGACACCAATTAAATACTTTTCTCCAAATACAAACTTCGATGGTTGCAGTGATCCTCCATTTGTATGTATCGTTTATATATACATATACATATATATTGTTACACGATTTTTATTGTTATATTTGTCTGATCAGTATTATTGCATATAACGTAAGTGGTGGAGATGAGACCTCGGATTAATTATTAAGGTTGTTAAATTAGTACAATATCATCACAGTAATTAGGGTTCGTTAGTTTTCAACACGTTTCAAAAACTAGCCACTATGTCTCCTAGCTAGGTCAAACATGCAGGTCGCCATTTCTCGATTTTCTATTATCTAAAAATATATAAATTTAGCTATTTATTTAATTTGTATATAGGTTGTGGGCACGGAGCTCTTTCGAGTTCTAAGAGAAGAACGTGGGGGAGATTTCGACTCAATAATATCCTCGAAAGTTGTGCCAATATCGGGCGATGTTGGTTATGAAAACTTAGGTATAGTTGATGTACAGCTACGACAACAAATGTGGCGAGAAATTGATGTTATTGTCAACTCAGCCGCAACTACCAAATTTGATGAGAGGTATATATATATTATATATACGATACATGGCATATTTTTTGTTTAAATCAAATTTAATAAGGGAATTTTTTAATTTACTTCTTTTATAGTTGAGCTAACTGCGATAAATTAAATAATAAACCTGGGATGTTGGCTTTAGACTTTTATTTTGGTATTTTGAAATATAGGTACGATATAGCATTTGGAATCAATTCGTTGGGACCCATGCATGTTCAAGACTTTGGCACAAAATGTTCGAAACTGGAGATGCTTCTTCACGTCTCCACGGGTTAGTTCCCTTCCCAAAATATAGGGTTTGGACCAATTGCACTATCTACTTAGATCTTAGAGGGTTGGTAAAAAATGCCCATTTTTGGCTATAGTAAAGGCTGCCAGTTTAATTTTGAATGTATATATGTAGCTTATGTGCATGGCACTAAGGTGGGATTGATGCCAGAAAAGGCTTTTGGTATGGGTGAAACACTTCCTGGCGCCAAAATACCATACTTAGACATCAATGCAGAGAAGTATGTAATTCAGGAAAGATTACGGTTGCTCCAAACGCAGAAGCTGCCTGAAAAGGAAATCACTCGAGCCATGAAGGACTTCGGCATCGAAAGGTTTGTTTAATTTCATGTTGTTGCAGAATAATCACCCTAAACTATCAATTATGACTTTCAAATTCCCACCCAATATTTGGACTCATATAATTAGTGTAAATTTAAATTAAAAATTAAATTTTGAATTGTAAGAGCAGAGCAATGTTGCACGGGTGGCCTAATACATACGTATTTACAAAGGCAATGGGGGAAATGATGCTGGCGAGATTCAACCAAAACTACAATGTCGTTATAGTTCGTCCCACTATTATTACAAGTACTTTCAAAGATCCATTTCCTGGTTGGATCGAGGGTCTAAGGTACATATATGTACTTTTTCAATATTTACTTAATTTACCTATCTCTACAAAACTAATATTATTTTAATCTGAGACAATTTTAGTATAATGGAAATATGAGATGAAGTTTTTTATATTATTAATTTGATGCTCTTGAAATTACATGTAATTTTCTACTATTGGAATATGTGACAACAGAACTTTGGACAGCATCTTCGTTGCTTATGGTAAAGGGAAGATCAAATTCTTCGTTGGTGATCCAGAGTCGGTAATTGACTTGGTAAGATATAAATATTATTTTTACAATATATACTAATTTATCTATTGTAGGGGATAATGAAAGTAGAATGTTTTTCTTTCAAATCAATAATCCAGTCCGTAACGTAATGTTTCCCAGATTACAGTGAAATACCTATATCAACTTCTCGAATCTTAATATCTATTTATGAAGCAGATTACATAGTAATTAACTAACAACTTGTTAGTCTTGTTTCTCATTTTTCTAATTATTATATTGATTGTTAGAGAATATAACTAATTATTGTTGAAAAAAATAAACTACAGGTACCAGGTGACATGGTGGTAAACTGCATGATTGCAGCAATAGTATCACATTCAAATCCAATTAGTGAAAAAGAGGGTATAAGAGTATACCAAATAGGTTCGTCGAGGCGGAATCCAGTGAAATACGATGAGCTTAAGTGGCTAATGCATCGTTATTTAAATGATAATCCACTGAGTGATAGCTGCGGCAAACCTATCAAAGTTGGCCCTCCAATTGTTATGAGTACAATGGCCAGCTTTCACGACTATATTTCTTTCCACTATTTGCCATTTGTCCAGGTCATTTTTTAATTATTTACTAATAAATTAGACTCGCATTTTGTTAATTTTGTGATCATCAACAAAATAATTAATTAATTATATCTGGGTGTTTTTTCAGATGCTTAGATTGGCAAACATGATATGTTGCAACCTTTTTGAAACTTCATACACCAATGCAAAACGAAGAATCAACCATGCCATGCGACTAGCTGACCTTTACAAGCCTTACTTGTTTTCTCAAGCAATGTATGTATTTTTTCATAAATCCAATTCTCTATTTTCTTTTTCTTTCTTGTATTTTATTCTTATATTTATGTTTCATTGGCAGCTTTGATGACAGTAACACTGAGAATTTACGAATGAGAATGAGACGAAGCAAACTCGACTCGGAATTGCTTAATTTTGATCCCAAGTGCATTATGTGGGATGACTACCTTTTGAACACTCATCTTCTAGGAATAGCCAAATATGTCTTGAATTGCTAGTTGTGTGATTATATATGTATCTATACTCTCTCTCTCTCTCTCTCTCTCTCTCTCCTTGGATAATTTGTACTACATATTTTGTTTACATGGAAATGATCCACACACCACACAATTGGTATTACCCAGAAATATTTATCTCAAACTATCAATTATTTTCCTTTAACCTAAGATCCGTTAGTTTTTCTTGGATGGAAGCACTAGACTCAACTTAGGCCCGTCGGCGTAGAATATATGTGGTGAGTAATTTCTGTTAGTGTAAATGTATCCATATAACCTGGCTATTGTTGGGAAATCGTATTAAGTAAATTAGAGCAGCGGTTTTCATTAATTTTCTTGTTACCAAATATTTAATTTTCGAAGAACTAAATGACAAACTATTAATCTATGAACTATTAATCTATGTTTCAAGTAGATGATCGAAGTATATTTATTTGCTCAAATATGTTTTTCGGCGAGTGAAAAATAATTATTTAAAAATGGTCACTTAAATATAGATTTTTGTAGGATAACGTGGATAGACATTAAAAAGATTTAATGCTATCCCATATTGATTAATTAACATTACTTAATAAAGTATATAAGTTATTACATAAATACTTGTAATAATTATGTGCACAAGTGATGGCCTGTAAAGCCCCACACGCGCGCAAACACGTGTGTGCTGCCGCCGCCTGCCCACCTCGCCTCAGTCGACCACCCAAGACCCGAACGTTGGATCTTGGAAATTGGTCTTTGGCCGGACTCCATTGGGCTTGGCATACATCACTTTTGGTTCCCGTAACGACTCACTCGTGCACGTGAGGGGGGACCATGCACCAAGTCTTCAACGTGTAACTTGGTCTCACTTGCCCATTGACAGATGATTTCCACAACTCTTAAGTAACGATGTTCCAAAGAGCTAGCCATCTTATAGTCCGAAATCTTTGCAACTACAAATTTCTTCGTACCAGCATTCTCGACGCGACACTTCTTATAAGTGTCTCCCATAATTCTTTGGGGGTATTAGTGTCAGCATAGAGACTATTCTCCAAGCCATTCAGCACATGGTTCTTGCATAAGAAATCGTCCTAATGCAAAACATCATAGGTAGCTCGAATGTTGAAGTCGGTCTCTTCCTCAGATACGGCTAGTGCATCCTCTATGATGAAGTTGACAACGCCTAACATAGTTAGGTTGGACAACCTTTTTTGTTGCCAACAATAAAATTATTAGTTCTTAAATTTCCCGGGCTTCTCGGTTTGAGACAATGACCTCAAAACTCGAGACAAAACATCAACCCAACATTAACGGCTTTGGTGGTGTTTTTGAGAGAGCTTGACATGTTCCAAAGTTCAAGTTTAAAGTTATGAAAAAGATCGATCAAATTAAACAAATGCAAGACCAAAAACTTATTCTTGATTTAATTTTAACGAAGCAACAACTTCACAGCAACTCCGCGACACTTTCAGTTTGCAAAAGGTAAAAAAACAACCAAAGCAATTAAAAGTCAAACTTAGCAGTTAATTATACTTTGGCAGCAGCAACAAAAATACGACAACAACACCACTACTAAAGGCAAACTGAATTCAACCTTCTCATTTCTTGACAATAACAACAACAACGGTTTTTTTATCGACGTATAGCAAACAATTAATTCATCATGCCATTGTAAGAAATATTAGATACTTGCTCATACATGAGACTTTGATTCAAAACACAAATATATAAGATTGGAAAACAAGAGATAAATGACTCCGTCGTCGTTAGCACACGCAAAATAAATTTATAGTGTGGCCTCACAGCTATATAGCAAGTGGCAAGTACATGGTCGATCCTCAATGAGTTGATAAGTGCTTATTCTTTATCTATCCAAAGCGTTGCAAAAGGTTGGAGGTGGATTGGTTGGTCACAACGATCTATTTGAGCAAAGCAAACAAAATAATAAAAACTGAAGCTAAAACAGAAAACGATCATTAAAAAACAAACGACCTGGTTTGGGACTTGACTTGTTAAGCATGTAATCTTATTCGGTCATTGATGCAATGATTTTTACTACATGCTCATGTTAAAAGTTATGCACAAGAAATGCTGAAGTCCCCTTTTACTTGTCATGCCCCTGACAAACCCATTTCTCATTCATTCTTAACGATTAGAGATATTTCACTCCTACCTTGGTCAACACACTTTGCTCCAAAATTATTGTCAGGCGTGTTGATCAAGGAGCATTTAAAATAGATGGATCCGTAAAGGAATTTTTACGTAGGCCCCTCTCGAGATACATCTTCTGCCCATGTCACTCAATCTATAATCAGGTTGCCTCCGGATTATACACCTTTCGGACCTAATTAATTTATGCTCTAAATACCTCTAAGTAATCAATGATCATTTAATTACTTAGTCGCCCAAATACTTGGAATTGATCTAACACTTCGAGAACACTAACATGCAGTTATGATTACTCAAATTAGACCTCATGAATTCATAGGTTCGTGCTTGTTGCCCAAACCAAACTTATAACCTTAGCAAGACATAAAGAAAGAAATGAAAGTAAAATAAATAAACGAAAACATAAAAACATATTTGAATTGATAAACGGAAAAGAATTCTGGACATACTGCTCAGAGGAAACTAAAACATGCCTCTCAAGTTTGAACCTAATTGTGGCGAACTTGCAATTACATCATGGTCCAACATATGGATGTACGATTTATGCAGGCACTGGCGGGATTCGATGTAACACAACCCTATTTTCTGCCAACATATTACACATGTTTGGAAGAGCTTACGTTTTTAGACATGTTCATGATATATTTTTGTATTTTTTCAAATTCGGACCATTTTATAATTTTTGATGAAAATTCATGTTTTTTTTATTTATTTTTTTATTTTCTAAAGTTCAAATTATTTTTACAACTTTTATAAAATTAATGTCATTTTTTCATATTTATAAAATTCAAATTATTTTTATAAATGGCTCCAAAAAAATTTCAGAAACTATTTGATAAACATCAAAAGTTAAATTGCTTCTACTTTATAAAAAAATGACGATATTATTTTAAATTTAATCAAATGGACAGTTACATTTTCTGACTGTATTCAGTTTGAAATTTTGGTGAATATGGATTAAGGTTAGGATAATACTGTTAAACAACCCAACAAATAGGTGCATTTGTGGCCTTCTACTTCTTTGACACTTGTAAACTGTAAAAGTGAAAATATATTATTTACGTTTTTGTTTTGAAGAAGTTCTGATATACTATTCCCATCTAACTAAATAAGATTAGAGTGGGATTAATTAACAATAAAAGTTCGATAATCTGAGGTAAAATCCTAAGTATAAATTATAAGGACAAACTGACATTTGATTTAAAATATTTATAGCTTCTGCATAGTTATTTGTTCATTATCTATTTCTGTTCAAACTTTTCTTAGTACATTATGCAATCAATATATTGAATGATAGCTTAGTAATGATAGCTTAGTATCTTAGTAACATTGATTTTAACTTTCCAATCTACATATTATTTTTAAAAATTATTGTTAGTTGGACTCTCGTGATATATGTTTATGACTCCGACCACTTCAAATCATGTAGAAAAGTTGCGTATATGTATGTAGAGCATTCATAAGAAAGGACATCGAAATACTCTTTTTTTTTTTACATTATCTATAATTCTTATATATATATATATTTTTCCAAAACTTTTAATATTCATAACAGAGAGCATTGATTTTGCCATTCCCTTATCACTATTCATATATCATATTTTTTATTTTTGTAATTCTTTCTTATTTCATATAATTTACAATTGTAAATATTTATAAAAATTACATAATTATTGAAATACAAATTTCATTAAAATTTAAAGAATACATAATTAAAAGTCCAAAATTACATAATTAAAAACTACAACTAACTTAAATTATACCTAACTTTTCCATTAGACTTTTCAGAAATTTGTGGTCTCCCTCCAATTATTTCTCGGTCATCTAAGACGTGTCTTGTAAGTTGGCTTTTTAAAACAAATTATACAAGCTAACCTTGTTCTTTTGTTGAAGTGTCGTCCTCATTTGACAGATCTCCTGCGTATTCCACTGCTTGTGGACGACGTCTTCCCCTTCGCCTTGCGCTTTGCCGACTTTTGCCCAATAGGACGATTTCTACCCGCGTCGACGCCAATGTTTCCAGCCGCATCTTAGGTTGGAACAGGTCGGCCTCCCCGCTTGTGATGAATTTCCGTTGGAGGTGTTTTGGTTCTCTTCGGTCCGACCGCTTCGATGCTCGCCCACTTTTCGAATGTGCAAACCTTCTCCCAAGCCTTTACGAACTTGAAAGACTTGTTGTTGTCATTGTGGTATCTGGATATTGCATCTTTCAAAATTTCATCCTCGCTTGGGCCGCTCATTCTTTCTGACTTTATGTTGTTGTAAGGCGCATACTTTTGAATTTCGAGGTTGACTCTATCGAAATGCCCTCAAAGTATACGAGCTTTGCGTTCAAGGCCTGTAGGGCGTATAGAATTGTACTTCTTGGTAACCTTATCCCAAAATGACGATGTTCTTTTGTTGATTCGCGATGATTGGATCTTCGCTGACATCGACATACACTTCGAAGATTCTCATTGTTTAGTCTGCAATGTATGAAACCTTCGTACATTGCAGGAGGCATTCTCCACTTCATCGGAGATTGGAGTACACTCGACACCTTGGGATCAAATATTTAGATGGCGTTGAGACATGGGAGAAACGACAAGCCGAGACATGAAGATAAGGAGTGCGCCACTTGAGAAACCATTCTGAATTTTTTTCGATCGTATCCGAAACTCATTGAATCGATTCATTGTGATAAAAGATATTAAATCACTGATAGGGAGGTTGGGAGTGTGGGTATTGGACATAGTGGTTTTGGAAGCTAAAATGAGACGAAATTGAATAACAAGATGAATTGGGGTGTCAATGAAGTGAGGGAAGAGTAAAATATTTATAGAAGGGGATAAATTAGAAAAAAAAAAAAAAAATAAGAGAGTCGTTGAAGGTGAATGACTATTCTGTTAAGAGCCGTTGGTTGCAAATAAAGAAAAAAAGAAAATGCAATTAAAATTTGAATTATTCGGTTTAAAAAATAATAAAAAAATATACAAAAATGACCAAAGTTCACATGCCTAGTGCATGTCATGCACGCATTCTCTAATTATGCGAGACACGCGAGTGCGTGCACGCGCGAGCGGTGGTGATTTTCAGCCGATGAGCTGTGAGTGCGGCAAACGGATTTGCATCAGAGGAGGGCCGCTGCTTTAGGCTTGTGGCACGCCTTGCGAGCCGCTGCTGTTGATGCTCTAAAGCAAGTAATTGCCTTGATTTCTTCACTATTTTTGGCATTAATTAGGTGATGTTTATAAGTTATGAAATTGTTGGTTCATAGTTGCAAGAACTATATATGCCTCATTTTTTATTATCTTTGCAGTACTGTTGACTATAACAGTCGTCCAATTCTGCTGCACATGATATTCACGTGTGGCGGATCATACTTGTACTATAATTATTATTAGTTCTCTGATAGTCAATCACATTAAATTGGGAAATAGTTTCAGTTTGTCGATCGGCAGGCCGCAGGTATGTATGCCACCAAAAGAAGAACGAAACAAGCAAAAAAATAGATAATTGTGTTAAATTTTTAATCGAATTTTTATTTTTTTTTCTTTCAAATTATGCTATATTATTTTTAATTGAATTTCTCTTTAATTTAGTTATTTATTTTTTATCCTGTTAAAATAAATGAATGTTTTAATACTATTTTCGTGGGCCTTAATTAAATGGCACTAGAAGAATAAAACAGTATGTTTTTATTAATGACCATAATAAGAAAACGGACGCTATAACTAGGGGTGATTATTCGGTTAGTCGGTTATCGGTTAACCGATAACCGAACCGATTAAGGTCGGTTATTTGTTAACCGATAACCGAAATTATCGGTCTCGGTTCGGTTTCGGTTATTGGTTAAAAAAAAATTCGGTTATCGGTTATAACCGATAACCGATCGGTTATAACCGAAAAACCGAACTAAGTAATTTATAAATATAATACTGCTAGTTTTAATATCAATATTGAGCATA
>JAYDZE010561507.1:0-12628 GCA_034509125.1 Monilaria moniliformis | reverse complement strand
CTCTCTCTCTATCTCTCTATCTCTCTCTATCTCTCTAAATATATATAAATATATACAAACGCGCTAATGCGATGCATTACAAATATAAACTATAAATGATTCATGGTAAATGCAATATGGGATATATGTATATACTAGAAAACTCAAGCATATATAGCCGTTTAGCTTTCAAGGCAATTACAATTTCTATGTGGTGTATATGGTAATCTAATTCATAACTTCAGAACTTCTCATTGTGTAAATGGTGAAATTAAATAATATATTTATATCTTGTTATGAGTAAATTTGACTTGCTATTTATTAATTAGAAGAAATATTATTGGTTCCAACTGTTGACATGCTTCTGACCTACTTGGTAGGAAACAAGCATATGGAATAATACTTAAAAGAATCTGAAGGTTGTGAGCTTATTTTAATATCTTTTCTACATCTTATTCTAAATATAGGGTCAGCTTCTTTCTAAATGTGCACCCTTTAAATAATAAGATTGCGAGCATCAATACTAAATCAGATTAATAAATCCTAATTGAGAATTATTAAATCCTATTGGGATTTTTTTTAATTAGATTTAATTAGAATAAATGCACCATACACCCGAATGTACACAATTTATTTTTTTATTTAAGAATACATGCTACTAATATCACGTGTTGTGTACGTAATGACAAATATCTTTAGACCTGACTTAGTCGGTTCGACCGCATTTAAAGTGCTTACTTTTGAACCCAAAACCTATTAGATGGACCGCACTTAATCCATTGGAAGGTTGTTTTAGTTTGGCCAAAGTCAAACTTGTATTTGAAACAAAACTAGTAGTATTTAGCTTCCAATCCCTTCATTTTTTTCAATCTTTTTCATGAAAATTTCTTATTTCAATTTGATTTAGATCTAATCTTAGATCTTCTGCAGCTGTACATATATTGTCTCGTATCCTATTCTGAATCTTAATAACATCAGCATTGATACTACACGACGTTGTCTTGTAGATTTTCATACAACTACTGTATCAAGAATTGTAAGAAATGTTTGGTTGTTAAGGATTTCTCTAACATCCCAATCTGTAGCTAGATCAAATTTCGTAGCCTTTTAAGCCACGGGCTTAATTATAGGTAGGTTTACTGTGGATCATGGCGTTTATGTTTCTATGTGACATAAGATCATATTTTTTAAAGGGTGCTCCATAACTTATTTCAAAATCATCTACACGAAATATGCATAGTATATATATATCGTCTAGCCAATACATTGAGTGCATCGATAGAATTCGAGTGTAAGATGAAATATTGTTTTTAATAGAAGTTATCGATTGAATATATTTGGGATAAGGGTTGATAAAATTGGATTGCAGAATGAAATACTGTTTCTAATAGAAGTTACTGATTGAATATATTGAAGGCCGAGAATTGATATATAAAATTGGAGTGCAATATAAAATCTGGTTTCTAATAAACGTTATCGATTAAATATATATACAGATGAGATGGATTTTATTAGAATTGGAGTCAAAGATGAAATATCGTTTCTAATAGAATAATCGATAGAAGATGTTTGAGATGAAGATTCATTTGTTGATGGGGTGATATAGGCACTAACTAAGGCCTTTTTATTTTGGAGAGAGGAGCGCAGTGATCAAGAAACTTTGTCTGGTGATTGTCGCAGCAATCCCCTCAAGTCTTAACGCTCGTGTGCAGATTGACCTTTTTTTTTACTGTCACACTGACATTCAAACCTGAAATATTCAAATATTATATTATAGCAATCATAAATTAATGCTCCTTTGTTCTTTGCTTCATTAATCGTGGCTCTTTGATTCAAATACAAGTCGTACTGATTGATGCAGCCAAAAGGGCATTACTATTATGACTCCAAAAGATTGAATGTGAAATGTCGAAATTACCCTTTAGATCATTGATCTACTTACGGAGTCCTGCTTGTCAAAGGCTGTTCCCTTTGGGCTGAGTCGTAGTTAAAGTTATGTAGATGGGTTCGTGGCTAATAATATATGAATTTATACCAATGTCTTTTACGTCAATATGGATAACGATTACGAGTTACTAAGGTCTAAATTTATGCAAATATCAACATGTCTTAATGATTTACATGTCAAAAATTAGGAATATTTAATAGAGTAGTGATAAATGTATATAAATTGTACATACATAATGTGTTTTTTTTTTATTATATATATTTTACATTTAAATCAGTTTATAAATATTAATTAATTTAAAATAAATTAATATATTACATATTTATTCTTTTGCAATAATTTAAGAAAAAATTAACTTTTACAAATTAGATATCTGCTAGATTAACTTTTCCATTGGATGTCTACATATTTACCTCAAAATCAATTTTATGGTTTTGTTTGAAGGGTGAAAGGGTCTATCAAATCAATTTTCAATCATATCTTTGAAATATAATAAGAGCAATTTAGTAAAAAATAATATAATTTGTAATAAAATCAATTTAAATAAAACCAATTCAGTTCAATTTAAAATTTTAATATATTTTTGAAACAATTTTGTACGATTTGTCGATTGGTTCCATTTTTCAATTTTGTTTTGCTCAAACATAAGGTTCGAAAATCGTGAGATTTCAGTGAATGCTGCTATAACGATTTTGTTGTGATTCCTGGCCTGTGACAGTTTGATGAAAAATAAAATAGCTAAAATGTCATGAAATCTTAGAAAATTACCCTTAGTTGCGTGAATCAAAAGATGAGCATCAATAATTAGGTTTCAAATGAACACTTGCTTATATTATAAAAATAAGAAGGCAATCGAAGTAGTATCATAATATGGTGAGGCTGATGAAAATAGTTAGTTTTTGTGTGGTGAGGAAATAATTGAACGTTGGAATAAATAAGACAAAGATCCTGGTCAATTGGCGAAACTGAGCTTTTCCACTTGTCCGAAAAAGGCAAATTTCAAGCACTCTTTTGGGGTGAATTTCTTCAAGGGGACAAAAATCTGAATATTTGGGAATAGGATTTGAGCAGCCGCAGATTTCATACTTATCTTCGTCTTCAAATAATTGGTGATGGATTTAGTTAATTCCAACTTGAAAATTTAGATATTCAGCCTAACTGTATCACGATATGGTTGATCAGAAGCAATCTTTATGCAAGATTCGCAGAATCATACACACATGAAAAATGACTTCTTATTATGGAATAGTCATACTGATACATACATATTAGTCTACGATTGTATTTGTACCAAATACTCGTGAAAATAAAATATGGGAGAACTTGGCCCGCGATATTATTTCCAGAATTTGTGATAAACCACATTATGTATATCCAACTAGATGATCGTGATTGGAAAGATAGTCCTCCTAATGCTTCAAATACTCAATTGGCAGATTTTCAATGAGTTCTTTTAATCACGAGCGACTATAAAATAATATGCTCTATTTTTTTAAAAAAAAACAACTTGCATTTTGTTATTTCTTTTATATCTTATAAATTATGACAAGAATTAATTAAATTACCTAAAAATCAAAGTCTGATTTGTTTCATGCACTTTTAACTTTAAATAGAGAAATAAAATTAATTTATTAACTGTTGATTTTTACATAATTTGTAAATTTGATTGTTGCGGTCATAATTTATGAGAGATAAAGAAAAAATAAATAAATATAAGTATAAAGAAAAATATTAACAAGCTACATATCAATAGTTCTCAGAGAACTCGCAACGCAGCTGTGTTTGCCTTGTGTGACGAGATGTCTCATTTGGGGCTTGGCTGCAGGATGGGTTCAGGTGCGGCGGCCGCGCTCATAGTCGCAGAAGCGGAGTTCGACATGGCTATGGCCACCACACGCGAGTTCAAATCTCGCGGTCTCTTGTCCAACGAGAAATAAGGCTGACAATTTTTGACAAGATACGAAAATACGATACGAACACGTACGAAATTAATGGGTTAGTGTCAAGTCTTATCGGGTCGACCCAATAAGAACACGATAATTTCGGGTCGGGTAACCCTTAATAATTAATATTATTATTTTAATTATATTTTATTTCTTTTTTCAATTTTTATTATTTTAATTAGGGTTAAGTTTTTAATTTTTTTATTACTTTAGTTAGGGTTAGATCGTGTCATTATCGTGTGATTGTAGTTTTGTGTTGGGTTCGTGTCATTATCGTGTTGTTATCGTGTCGCTAACAGGTTCGTATTTTGTGCGGGTCGTGTTTTGGTTTGAATATAGCAGGTCGGGTTCGTGTTCATGTTCGTGTTCGGATTGGGGGTTTTTTTAACAGGTTGGGTTCGGATTTGACCTTATCGGGTTGGCTCGTTATCAGGTCGACCCGATAACGACCCAACCCGCACGTTTTACCAGCCCTAATGAGAAGGTCGCGTCGTGCGTACCCTCTACTCCCGCGATTTTGCGGACTTTGTCTACAAAATAATTGGGTCCACAGAATCTGGTGACTTGGAATGTGGCGTTAGATAGTTCTCAATCTTTTCCGATCACGGGGCCAAACAAATGCCCACTCAACCTCTCGGATATCCATGTCGGTGACAACGACATCGACGGGGTGCAACCATCTCCTCCGGCGAAAGGCACAAAGATTTCTTACACTCCAAGTTAAGAAAACAAGAAGTATTCGTTGGAGGAGATGTATATATTAACGCGCATCTACGTCAACATCTTTGTAGACTAGCTGACCGACAACGGAAAAATGATCCGAGTTTTCAGGGAGAAGATTGTAAAAAAATACAACGAAATGAAACCAAAATGACCACTCGAGTGGGATTACGACTATCTTCGTAAACACTGGGGCCGGGTGCAGAAAGACGTCTCCGAATTCGCCGGCTACATCATCAATTTGCAGAAGGAATGACCGAGCGGCGCAAGCTGGGAAGCCTGGGATAATATTCGAAAAGAGGCTTTCGAAACCTTTTATAACGATGAAAAAAGCAATTTAAGTACGAGGACATGTGGGTAGTTGTTCGAAGATATCCGAAGTTTTTCGGCTGTATTTTATCTGGTCCCAAAAGAATTAAGTTTTTCGCCTCTAGCCAATATGCAACCAGCGGGACACTGATGTTATCGACTTAAATTCCGGGATAGTGGAGAGTTTGCAGACAGAGCCGGCGCCGAGTGGGAGCCGTCCCGTGGGTCAGAAAGCGGCAAAGCGGAAGACGAAGGCGAAGAGAAAGCTCTGACGACGGCAACCATTGAAACTGCGTAAGAGGAGAAATTTCCCGGCTTGTCTTAAAGTATAGGTTCAATGACTGAAGTAATTAATTTGAAAATGTACTTAAAAACTCTTGGAAAAAACACATCGACAATGGACGAAACCAAATAACAACTAACATGAAGCCTTGTTAGTCCAGCCACCTGCACGTAAACTATAATTAATATAGTTTTTTATTTTTAATTATGTAATTTTTAGTTTTTGAATTATGTAATTTTAAGTAATTTTTGAATTTTTAATCATTGATTTTCATTTTAGAAATATCATAATTTAAATAAATATATAAAATTAGAGATTAATTAAAAAATGATGTATTAAAAAAAATTATAATTGAAATTTTGTGGTTGAGTTGTTGATGTTTGTGACTGAATGGAGATGGTGATGTGATAAGTGCTGAATAGTAGAGTTGTGCCTAAAAATTTGGGATTTTATTATGGATGCTCTCAAAATACATTTTCACAATATTACTTTTTTCACAATTAATAAAATAAGATTGGATTTTACTATATTCAACCATTTATAAGTATATTTGTAATTTAATTTATACTAGTAATTAGTTAGTGGGGACCAAAGCTCATATTCCTGCTCGCATTGCACCAAATCAAATGTCCATTTCTGTTGTGGATTAAATGATTTGTGTTTCTCGCTATTAATATTTGTGTTTTCGTTTAATGAAAAGAAAATGAAGGAAAGAGCAAAAGATACCAAGGAAGAAAGAGAATAGCAAGTAGAAAGAGAAAGTGTTAAAAGAAAACGACACCCTTTTGTAAGGAAATCCTACTATTTTTTTTGGAAGAAGACCAAAATAATTGTTTTGTTATTCTAATTAAATGGCACATATATTTGAAATGGATTTTGTTTTACTATTAATATGAAGTAGCTTCAGATTATTCGAGAATAGAGATGATTGGCGGCAATTATGCTTAGTGGAAAGAAGGTTGTAAACAAAATTATATAATGAATTAATTAAAAATTTGATGTTATTTTTTATTTTGAGATAATTTAATGTTATTTTATTGATTTAGCTATATTTACATTTATTTATGAATCGGTGCCATTTTCAAAAAACGAGTCTCGATTTGCTCGAGGGCCTGGGAGTGGGGCCAATTTACATCCTTTATAAGTTTAATAGTTTATAAATTATTAGGTTTTAGGAGTTTATAAATTATTAAAATGTTCGATAATTGACCTTTTAAATTAGGGAGAGAAAACTCTAATTACAGAGAAAATTCTAATCAAAGAAAAAAGTTAAAGATATATAAAGTTGAAATTGTATATATTGATAATAACAAACTATAGTATAATTGTTTTTATAAATTGAATGTTATTTATAAAATTATGAAAAAATAAGTTGGATTCAAAAATTTATTTTTTTGGAGCTAATAAGCTCCTGAAACTTATTTTTAAAGTTTATAAATTATTTAAGAGTATATTTTGCCAAACACTTAAGAAAAATTTAATAATTCTTAAACAATTTATAAGCTGTTTAAAACATCTTATAAATTATTTAAGACTTTATAAACTTTTACAAAATGTTTGGCATAATAAGCTCCTAAACAACATATACATTGTCTTAAAGAGCTTATAAGCTTAGTCATAAACCCCTTATCAAACATTTATCTAATTACTTTATATATATAGCTTTTCAACTTTATAAATCTTCATTTCAAATTATTTTATGTGCCTCTACTTCAATTTAAGATTTAACTTATGTTTTATGTTATATATGATAGATTCATAGTTTTTATATTCAATTAATAATATTAACCGTTGCTAGAATTAATTAACAAGAGTTAATAATAAATGAAGCTAGCTAAAATCAAATACAACATTCTTGCCAAGAACATTCACTATTCAATTGGTATTGTGGTGTTCCCACAATTATTAGGACGAGTTTGTATTGAACTAAAATACTACATCTTCATCCCATTAATTTGGAAGTATTATGCTTATTCAACTCGTTAAACTTTGCAGCTATTTTATCATATCATCTCACTTTTCGAAGTATTCTTGACTAGTAGATTAGCTTCATGATTTTTCTTGCTTAACAACAGCTTAATTTGGTTTAACTAATTTTGGTAAATGCCTAAAATACAATATATTATAAAATAATATATAGGAAATATGTCTAACTTATACAAGTGTTGCCAGAGTATTAGGGTTGACCGGTTAGTGCTAACCACGTTTCTCGTGACTAATGATTATAAAGCTTTTTTTTTGGAAAAAAAAAAATCCTTTTTCTTTTCCCGTCACTCAAAAAATATAAATGTAAAGATTAAAAATAAGTAGGAAATATGTGAAGTAGGTTTTTGAATAATTAATTAGAGTTGTAATTGAAATTGCTGCCACGTTTACACATTTTAAGCCACTCAAAAGTTTCTTCTATCACACGACAAAACGTAAATAAAACTTAGATTAGATGATCAAAACGTATCCTTGTCACAAGATCTGAACTTTTTTTTTTAATTGAAAAAATAACAATGGGTACTTATGATTTAGACTCGTGACTTATTAAAATGTACTAATTTATAAAGTGAGCAATACATAAGAGGTAACTACGGCTACAAAAGGGTCACAATCAATAAGAGGTAACTACGGCTACAAAAGGGTCACAATCAAGACAATTTATTTGGATGGGATAATTGCCATTTAAATCATAATTTTTCGTTGACTTATGGTCAATCCCATGACTTTTGAAACTGAAACATAAAATCATAACTTTTGACATTTTCTCAATTATCCCACAGATCAAAATTTCGATGAAATTGGTGGTGACGTGTCGGCCGAAATTCAACAAAAAGTTATGATTTAAATGACAATTATCTCAATGACATCGTTTTGAAGAACAAACGTTTCGTCCACGTCGAAAATTAAGCTGACACGTCACCACAAATTTCACTAGAATTTTGCTATGTGGGGTAATTGAGAAAATGTCAAAAGTTATAATTTTATGTTCCAGTTTCAAAAGTTATGAGATTGACCAGAACCGTTCCCATGGAGATTTTAAATTAAATTCTGTAATATATTTATATTGATTATTAGTGAAACTTTCTAAATCAACGACAAAAGATCTCCCAAAAATATGAACTAGATTCTTAGTTTAAGTCGCAAGTTTATGCTTCAAATTTATATCTACAAAAATGATATTGGATCAAATCTATTAAAAAATTGTACTTTAAATATATGGGTCTGAAAAGTTGTTAAAAACATAATAGGAAATATATCAGGATATAAAGCTTATATTCATATGCATATTAATTTAAATGAAAAGTGATCTAAAATGAGAAGAAAACGCTGATAACTGATGCCATGTACTAAAATACAACTAGTTTGTACACCAAGTACGCTGACACCTACCTTATAACATTACATCTTCCGAAATAAACAAAACAATGCATCAATCAATTCTAACGTAAATATCTACGTTACTTTTTCCTTCAACAAAAATAGAGAAAAAGAATTGCGACAAAATTTATATCTATTTGCATATTAAGATATCTGATTTAACTCGTTTACACGTACATTACTTTAGTTGGCAATAATAAGAAAATCATCCAAATCTCCCAACAGCTGCTCTTTTTTTAGATATCCAATTCTTGTATATTATATATATATAGCTTTAAAAATATATTACATGCTCAACTCAAAAATAAAATAAAGTCTATTACATGCTTGCTGGATAATGATGATGTTGAAATACATATTATAAATAATATATACCGCCACATTGTTAAACAGAAGACAATGCTCGAATAAATCGAATGTGTTACTTAATTGTTAAACGAATTTAGAGAAGCATTATTATGACTTAAGATCCAAGAAAATGTAATTACATGATTTTTAATATAATATTTGGGAAGAAATGGGGCTGCACGTTTAATGGTTGTAGAAAATTACTAGGATTAATGTAACACTAAAATGTTTTCCAGAGTCTTTTGCATGTTATTTTTCGCTTACAAGTACCAAGTTAGGACTTTTAAAAGCAATTGGCTTGTAATAATTTTGTTATCTTTCATAGAGAAGATAGTTTTGATTTTTGTTTTTTTAGATGTAAGATATTGATCATATCATTAATTTCAAACTAATAGATTACAAAGAATTTTACATAATTCGTCCAAACCAAACAAACAAATTAGACCAATACATCCACAATAACTTAACCAATGACCTCTTCAATAATGAAAGTTTTTGGTGCGTATATTTTGTTACTTGGACTAGATCTCATTAACGTGGAAAGATAGTTTTGTTGTATTGACAATTAGTAGTTAAAGAAAATGAGTCAAAAGTGTCTATGGACTTTCACATCTGAATTCTGAACCAATATATGTGAGATCTGGACTATTCCTATGGTATTAATACTTGCTCCCACACATAATTGGGCTTTGGAGTGCATTTCTTTTATAAGAAGGATGGTTTTATTCAGTCTTCAAAATTAATAAGTAGATATCGTATTTTGTCCTTGCAACCTCACATTAATTTTAATAATTAACTATCTTAATTGTAAATGAAATTTATGAACCTAATTATTTTTACATGAAGTTATAATTACACTAAGAGCTGTTTGTTATGAAAATAATATTGTTAGGGAATATAATTTCTAATAGACTATTTATCCTATGTTTAGAAATATCAAGAAAAACTATTAAAATTCTAGATATATATTAATTAATTAAATTTAATTAACTAATAGACTTAATAATTAAAGTAGATTTTTCTAATTATATTATTAATTGAGAAAATAATAATAATAATAATAATACTAATAATAATAATAATAATAATACAACATAACATAAAGAATGATCTATAATTTTAAAAACTACAGAAAGATTTACTTAATAAGTTATTAATTGAGAACATAATAATAATATTAAATTTTAAATAATATATAACTATTGTTACAGTTATTATTATTATAATTAAATATCATCCATAATTTTAAAAAATTGCATTAAGATCTTCTTAATAAATTATTAATTGATAACATAGTAATAATAGTAAATGATAAAATAATATTAATATTAACTATAATAATAATAATTATAATTATTATGAAATTATTATCATTATTATTATTGTAATTATAATTTGTATTCTAATAAAATAATAAAAATAATATTAAATGTCTAAATATCTAAGATCATGAAATTAGGAAAAAGGATACTTAAAAAAAGTTAGGGAATAGAATCCTAGAAAATTACACCACTTTCCCTCATGAATTATGTTATTATTATTATTCTTATTATTATTATAGTTTGTTTTTTAATAGAATAATAAAAATAATATTAAATATCTAAATATATAAGAATCCTGAAAGTAAGAAAAATAGTATTTAAGAAAATTTTGAGAATAAAAATCCTGAAATATTATACTACTTTTCTTATTTTTATGATTCTTATTACTTTTCTTATTAGATAAGAAATCAAATAAATATAAGAATTAAAAAATAAAAATCATATTACTTTTTCAAGACACAATCCTCTCAAACAAACATGTCGATATAGAAATTCAAAATATTTGATCAATGCTGGCCAATTTTATTATGCTTTGTTTGGAAGTGAACTATGGGTGGGTCAAGTCAAAAAGAAAATATTCTTGTTAAACCGAAAGTAATGTACGTGACGACAATTATGGTAATTTTACTAAAGTATGTCAAATTACTACTCCATATTAGGGCCTTGCATCCTTAACCCAGCCTAAAAAAAACCAGCCACAACTCAATTTTCAGCCGCCACGTCAGCATTTTACTTTTAAGCCACAACACCATTATCCCAGCCCCAAAATTTCAGCCCCAAATCAGCCACAACTATATTTTTTTCATTTCATCATTTTAACTATTCTTTAATTTAATATATTTATTTAAAGTGTAAAATTTGTAATTAAAGAAAATTACTTTATAAAAATTCAAAAATTACTTAATTAAAATTCCTAAAATTACATAAACTAAATAACGAAAATTATATTAATTAAATACCAAAATTTCATTGATTAAATGACATGAATTAAATTTCCGAAATTGCATTAATTAAATATC
This sequence comes from Monilaria moniliformis, assembly GCA_034509125.1. Taxonomy (NCBI): domain Eukaryota; kingdom Viridiplantae; phylum Streptophyta; class Magnoliopsida; order Caryophyllales; family Aizoaceae; genus Monilaria; species Monilaria moniliformis. The sequence continues at coordinate 1,391 of JAYDZE010561507.1, read as the reverse complement.
AAAATTAACATTATTTAAATTTCTAAAATAAATAAATAAAAAAGAAATAAATTAATATTGGAAATAAATAAAAAACAAGAATTGTAGGGAGAGGGGTTCGAACCCACATCCCCAATAAAGAGAATAACAATTAGACCACTAGGCTAAATATCTCAATTGCATTTATTATGAATATTTATTTATTAACAATTTAATGTTAAAAAAAAAAAGGAATTGTAGGGAGTGGGTTTCGAACCCACATCCCCAACAAACATTGGAAAGAATTTTACCACTAAGCTACATATCTCAATTGTATTTATTATGAAGGGTTTCGAACCCACGTCCCCAACAAACAATGGAATGGATTTTACCACTGAGCTACCTCTCTCACATGTAATTAAGTGAATATACAATATATTAAACAGATTAAACATACGAAAATTAAAAAAAAAAAAATTGAACAGCTGCGGAAGGGGCTGCAACGCCGCCCCTGTGCGGCTGAAAGCCCGGCTTTGGCGCGGCGTCTTCCCCTCCATCCCCGCCCCGCCGCGGCCGCGGCCGTTTTTCCCTCATTTCCGGCTGCATTATTGATGCCCTGGAAACTGGAAATTTCATACTGCAAATATTTTTACCTTAAGTCAATATTATAGTTTTTAACATAAAATAACATTTCAGTAAATTTTTCGAGGGAAATCTCATCTATAGGCAATTTGCACATCACGGCATAATCGAATCTCTTGCTGTCATCAACACCGCCTTAACTACGAAAGAACCATAAATAGAAGTAGTAAAAGTAAAGATTCTCTTGCAATCCCTTCTTTCTCTTTTCTCCACTTCCACCGACATAAAGAAACTGATGAAGACAACAACTACACACCTTGTTTACAACACCCACTACACCAACTTGTCCTTATGTGCGCATGAAGAAATCAGTGCAACCTATAAATTCACATGGAAAGACCCATGTCAAACGTTTAAATACCTAATTTAGATGGGACATCCGCCTTCGAAGGCGTGGTGTACATGTTCTTGAGCAGGTCTTGGATTTTGTTGTACATCTGAGACGACTCGTTTGCGCCAGCGCTGCTCTGGGACGCTCTTGAACTCTCCTGGAGCTTGATCGTTTCGAACAGATACTGCTTCTCAGCTTCGGCTTCATGCAGTCTTTGTTTGAGATACCTACTAGCGTAATCCTCCTCCGACTTCTCAGTCTTGGCAAGTGCGATTCTGCGCAGCCTCTCAGCTTCTCGTCGGGCCTCATTGGCCTTCATCTCGAACATATCAGCCTCAGCCTGTTTGAGTCTTACAATACTCGCGAGCTCATCGATCTGCATATTCTTTCTCTGCCTTTCCATCTTCAGTTCAGAAACTTCCCTCGCTTTATCTTTGAGCTCCTGATCACAAGCCTCGAC
>JAYDZE010561496.1:0-12630 GCA_034509125.1 Monilaria moniliformis | reverse complement strand
AATTTCATATAAAATTAAATATTACAATGAGATTTGATTATTAATATATTTACTTATTAAATATATTATTTATTGAATAAAAAGTTACACACCTTGGAAAATTAAAATACATTAAACATATTTTATTTAACTGAGATCAATTAATTAAATAGAGGATATAATTATATTTTATGAGCAATATCATAACTATTTATCAATGCTTGAACTAAAATAATTGTTAACAAAACTAACATACTCCATACGAAAATAATATAATCTCCAAAACCCAAAAATAAAACACCAATTTTATTTGTTTTCAAATTGACTAATTTTCAAAGTGGGTATAAAACTATCATTAAATCGAAAATAATTTCATGATTAAAAAAATATGTATTCAACTTTTTTGAGGGAAAATTACAAATTTAATTTACTTGATATCTGCTTAAGATTTTCAACCAATTCTCGAATGAATAATTTTACTTATTAATTAATCCACTTCATTAACAAACTTAACATTAAACCCAAGCCCAACCCATTAATTAAACAGAAGCCCAACAATATACTTAATAAATTAAATTATGCTTTAATCCTGATTTTGTAAACAGCCGCTTTCTTCTTCCTCACATTCTTATTCCTGAGTCGCTCCAAGGTAACTTCTGCACTTCTTCTAAAAGAAAAGGTCTCAAATGCAATTTGAGAAAGTTTTTGCATTTGTGAACAATACAAACGCAACCATACAAGAATGTCCAGTTCTGGCGAGGTCATCCGAACGAAATCAGAAATCAGAAATCGAATGAATCGGAAATCGGAAATAGAAATCAAAAACCAGAAACACCAAAAATCGAAATTGAAAGCAGAAATCGAAATCGAAATAAAAAATCAAAATCAAAAATCCAAAATCAAACGAAATCAAAAATCAGAAATCGAACGAAATCAAAACACCTGAAATCAGAAATAAAAAAAATTGAAATCGTAAACAACTTAAACACCTGAAATCAAAATCTGAATAAAAAATCAAACGAAATCAGAACACCTGAAATCGAAATCAAAAAATAAGAACACCCAAAATCGAAATCAAAAACCCCAAAATCAAAATCAAAAGGAACAAGAATAGGCTCAGGTTAAAACCTTAATCATCATAGCCTCAAATCATTCGAAACACCAAAAATCAAAATCATTGGCGACCTTGGGACGGCGGTTGTGATGCGATGGCGGCCATGAGGAGAAGCCCTTGACTACCGCCGCGAAACCCCCCACAGACGGTCTGCCGCGGACACCGCTACCACCGCACATGACCACCGAGTCGAACCCATCTCGAAAGAGACGAAGGCCAAACCCGAATCAAAATAGATGATGGCCATAGAGGCTCGCTGTGGTGCGGTGGCGGCTGTGGAGCAAAACAAACCACTACTGCCGCGAAAGAGAGAGTAGGGAAAGAGAGAGAGAAAAGAGAGTAGAGAGAGAATGGGTAAAACTTGACTATCTAGGGCAAACAACGTTCTATCGCACCAAAATGGTGCGATAGTATATCTGGATGAAAACAATGAAACAACGCCGTTTTGCACCAAACCGGAGCGGGTCGCGATTAAATTTGCTCGGCCCGACGGGCCGAATCGAATTTTATCACATCTACCAAACACCTTATTATCACTATTGGACCATTTTTTTTTTATCTCATCTTACCCTTAACATGTCTACCAAATTGGGCCTAAGTTTACGTTCGTCTCCAATTGCCAACTATATTTCAAGTTAAATTGACACAAATCCAATTTATTTGAAGTTGAGAAATGTATTAATGATTGATTTTATAGAATCTGACTAAACCAGTGCACGTAATTTCTCTTAAATAATAAATATAATATAATATTCTTAAGTATAAACCATGAATGCCCATCTATCTCTCCTACATCGAATTTAAAGAGGCGACATATATAGAGTGGTCTCTCTCATAAAATTTGAGCATAAATGTTTGTTAGGAATGTAAGTAGATTGAGTCGCGTGAAGTATGTTACAATTGTATCCTCTTCTAGAACATATATAAATAGAATTTTATCCTCAATTTCTTTATTCGAGAAGGGTAACCAATGCCAACAATTTTGGGACAAGCCACTGTGAATTTGTTCAATATAGATGCAGTAGATTTTTCGGTGAACTCAATTTGCAGCAAAAGTGAGGTTTATGTGAGACAGTGAGAGAAGAAAAATGTGAACTTTGCATAAATCTAAAGATTTTATTGGCATGTAACTATATGAATTATAGGCTATATTTGAAACTGCATATGACTTTCAAAAATTGTCACATAATACATAAATTTTCAATTTATTAGAATTTTATAACGGAACTAAAATATCCTAAATTAAAGCAATATGGATGTCGGTGTTTTGCCCACATGGGCTTGATTTGTGAGATGTCGACGTATTTTTAAATTATTGTTTGTTTTTTATGTAATTTGGAAAAAAAATTCGGCATCATGCCAATTTTAATTTGGTGATAGTGCAGTTCCAAATTTTGAAATTTATCGATTCTATCTTACTTTTTAGCAATTATTTAAATTTTATCTCAACTTTTTCAATTTATCTATTTTATCCCTATCTATCCAACTGGTATAAATTTATCAACTGTTTTTTACATAATTTTTTCTAAAAATAAAAACTAAAGAGAAATAATAATATTTTTGTATACAACTTATTTTTAGAGCAAAATAATTGATACAATTGCTAAAAATCGAGATAATATTTATAAATTTCAAAAATTAGAATAAACTTGAGGAGATCACTAAAGATTAGAATGAATTCGATCATTAACCTTGTTTATATAAACAAATGTTAATATATTCCAGCCTTTAGTAATTCATTGTTTATATAAAGCAATTAATACTAAATACACAAAAAAAATTGATCAAATTTCTCTAGCAATTAAAAACTTATTTGGACATTTCAACTGATACTATGGATGCCATATACGTGTGTCACCATATTTGTTTACAAGGGAAATTTGGAGTCGTTGTTCAACGTATAAGATTATTAGCAACGCAGCAGCAAATGCAAACGCAACTGCGGCTGGGTTGCAGGGAGGGTGGGGCGAGCGGCGATCGCAAATTCAGCCAAGGGCATAGCTGAAAGCCCGGCTGCTGCAGCCACAAGGCGGTTGCATTCCCTTTCTTTTTTTCCATTTTTTTGTATATAAAATTGTGTATTAACTTTATATTTAAAATAGATGAATAACCTAATGGTAAAAATATTTGACTCCATATTCAATGGATGTGGGTTTGAATCTCACTCCCAACATTCAAGTTTTTTTTTTCTTTTTATTTAAATATTTTTTTGCCTTTTTGTAGTTTTTTTCTTCTCATTTTTTCATCCTTTTTTTTCTTCTTTTTTTTTTTCCATTTTTGTTTCAATATGCTTTTTTTTTCTTTATTTATGTAATTTTAGAATAATGTTATTTTTGGTATTTAATTAATGTCATTCTTGGAAGTTTAATTAAGTAATTTTCGAATTGTTAGTAAGTAATTTTCGTTATTTACAAATATTAGACTTTAAATAAATATATGAAATATAAGAATAATAAAAAGTAATGAAATGAAAAAAAATGGAGTTGTGGCTGATTTGAAGCTAAATTTTTTGGGGCGGAGTGCGGGTGTTGTGGCTGAAAAGTAAAATGTTGATGTGGCAGTTGAAAATGAAATTGTAACTAGTTTTTTGGGGGCTAGGTTGATGATGCCCTAAATAGAATAAACTTTATATTTGTACTCAATCTAGAAAATGTTATAGATTTGAACTTGAGACATTTGATCTCAAGAATAGTCACTCCACTACTAAGTCATCCCCAACAAGACAATTGCACAATCTTTTGTAATTACTATATAGTGGTTATATAGATAATAATAGGGGTTTTGGCGGAATACCTTAGCCTTATAAAGTTGAATCCAGATCTGCTTAAAGATTGCCAAAATAAGCACATCATGATGACACAAGAAGTGCGACTCCTGATGGCCGAAATTGGGCATCTAATTATCGTATAAGTTAGTGGTTTCGACGATGATGGGTGTGCCGCCAGATGAACATAAATTGTACCAGACTGTCTTCTTCTTTTTTTTATTTCTTCTTGTATTTTGTTTTTTTGTAAACTTGTATTAATTGTTGATGTAGATTGGATTCATATGGTCCAAGTCCATGACAGCATTGATATATTTTGGCCACCTGCTAAAAGACCTTAGTAAATCGTAATTATTTTTGGGCCATTTTCAAACCTATTCCTAACCCTTGATTTGCTTTTGGGACAGAAAATAAGCACACAAGTTATATATTATCAAGTAATATATAAGCCTTTACCCAAAACAAAACTTCGTCATAATTCAAATCTCGTCGTCCCCACAAAATGGGCATAAAGTATTTGTTACAACCGATATAAACATATAACTATACAAACTCTACTACCTATAAGTGAATTATCATTTTATTTTATTTGCATTAACTATTCATATAATACAGGCACAAACTTTTTTATATCTATTATACGTGTTAATAAAGTAATTTTTTATGCAAGGAAACGATGGAAATTGAACCATTGACTAAAACAACTTGTACTGTATAAGATATCAATGTTATGATGGTGAAAATAACATAGCTTGCTTTATTAATTTATAGTAGAAGGATGAAATCATTGTAGTTTAGCCTATTAGTAGTACATAAAGCCCTATATTTTACAACAAACAATATATAAGTATCAAAGATATGATACTTATTGATAGCTAAGGAGCCCTAATAGCATGGGATTATCCCGTATAGAGACAACGTCACCAAATTACTTATGCCAAAATTTAGAATTCGCAGTGAAACCGAGAATCCAATTCCTAAGATTACAACATCCGCCTAAATTGAAAATCTTGGAAAAATGGACATTACATGGCTAAGATTATTAATCAATGAATGATATAGATTAGTTTACACAAAACCAAACGAAATGCTTTTTACTCTTCTAAAGCCAAAACATAAATTTGGGAGTAGTCATCAACAAAATGTACGTCGAGACCTTCCTTCACTTTAGCTGCTAGCTCATCGAAATCCCTCCGGTTCGCTGAAGGAAACACGATCGTCTTCACTTTGCTCCGCCTTGCAGCAATCGTCTTTTCCTTCACCTGACATCAAACATAATGAATGTGAGGTAACGAATATGAACAATCTTCTCTCAGAATATTCCCATAAATGGACATTATACCCCGCCAATAGGAAGAATTTTTCTCTTCAACGTGACTTCTCCGGTCATAGCAAGATCCTTCTTGACAGGTTTATTCATGGCAAGTGATAGCATGGATGTTATCATGGTGCAACCGGCACTCGGACCGTCCTTAGGGGTAGCACCTGCTGGGACGTGAAGGTGAATCTTGGTGTTGGCAAAGAACTGATTCTCTGGATCCTTCTCGAGCAATATGGCTCTGGCCACAGTGTGAGCAATCTGGGCGCTTTCCTTCATGACATCTCCAAGTTGTCCGGTGACACTGAGGGTTCCTTTACCTTCACCTTGCTCGACCTGACTAGTCTCTATGTACAGTGTGGACCCGCCCATTGCAGTCCAAGCAAGACCCATCACAACTCCTACTGGAGTTTGCTCGTATATGCGCTCAGCATGGAAAACAGGCTTGCCAACAAAGTCCACAAGGTTCGATGAGTCAACTAAAACCTTTTCAACTTTTTTAGCAGCTTCGCTGGCCTCAGTCTTCTCAGCTTCTAGAGTATCGTCCTGCTCGAATGAGATCCAAGTTATGAATCTAAATCAACGTATTATTCCAGGTAATACGAAGCAGAAGAACTATATGAAGAAATAAAAGGGTACGAATAGACACAATTATATGTGCAATACAAGTACATCATATTTAAGACACCTCTGGAGCATGGATTCATTGTTAGAAGTTTGTACCTGATTAGCTGGGGAATCGACAATTTCAGCTTCAGCAGCATTTTCAGATGCTTCAGCTCCACCCACAGATTCATTAGATAAAGAACCAGACTCTGCCTTATCCTCACCAACTTGAACCTGAATTCCAACATTTGAAGGCTCCATATTTCCTCCTTGTCGTACAAGTTGTAGAGCAATCTGAGCAGTAACATAAGAGTAGAATCAAATAAAAAATTAGTACTCAGAGAGCACATGAACATGGTGAAGTATATCATTAATTTAAGGCACCTAAGACCAATGAATCATACTGTAACTCTGATTGGTATGCAAAAGTAAATCACAAATCTCAGTCAAACCTTTCGGTATATTTTCTCAATCTGCTTTTGAAGATTCCGAACCCCTGCTTCTCTGCAATAATTTTCAATCAGAGCAAGAAGAGCAGAATCTGTGACCTCAACCTGGATCAAAAACCATAATGGATGACTATCAGGTTCCAAACAGAGACGGCATATATGTATATAACAAAATTATGCATAGCATTACAATTCATGATTTAGCAGTTGAAGAAATCGAGATGGTTAGATTGAGCCCAAGAGTTGAGATTCTTCTGACAAGAGGCCATGGATGCAAGAATATATAATTGAAATCAATCATGTTATTTCTGTTAGCGTCCCTTTAGTAAGATATGTTTTAGTTTAGCCATCTCCATAGAAAAACAGATCTTTTAGCTGCTGTTAGGCTCTAAAGTCTAAAATATACTTAATTTTAAAATTTGATTGTTTTTTTTTTGTACTTTGTTTCTTCTACCTCCACCTTCCTTCTTCAAAAAATTTGCTCTTTTTTATTTCCTTCTCTCATACTATTTTCTGAACAAAATCCACATCTTTCAAACATAATTAGTTAAAAGCATAGCATCATCTGATTCGACAAGGAATGAGAGACTTAATTGGGTGCAATGTTATTAGAAGGATGCCCGAATCTTACAAATAACTACCTGTACAAAATACAAAAAGTATGACTGCCAATTGTGTCCTTGTTTACCCGGCCATGACGAGTGCACAAAAATATAGACTGATGATCATCTTAATGAATGTATGTGATATGGATAACTGCATGCTACAGAGAACAGTAAGTTAGGAGTTTACTTGTTCTGGCTTGATACCACATGCATCTCTAGTTGCTTTCTCCAAGTAATCTCTCGCAATGTGCATTTTCTCGTCTGTAATATACCCAGCAATGGATATCACCTCCATTCTATCCAAAAGGGGGTTTGGTATCATTTCAACAACATTTGCTGTACACACAAACAAAACCTGCAGCAAATTTAATTCATTAAGCAGGTGAGGGAGAGAATCTAGTGAGAGAAATCTGAATTTAAGCACAAAACACGAATAAACGAATATGGGGAAACTCTTCTAGCCTTAAAAAGCTATTGGAAATTCCCATTGCTAATCAAATATGGATCAACTCTTGATGCCCGACACATATCATTACCTAGTGCAGCATAAAGATGCAGGAATTTGTCACGTAGAGGAATCATCTACACACAGGAAGTTCTTACATTATATTTAAAAGTAATGGAACTCCTAGAACCTTTCCACCTGTCCAAATGATGATGTACTCGAGATACAGATTTGTAGGCAATTTCTAAGGAAAACTGTAAAAGTTGGTATTCCTACCAAATCTACATATGGCTTGTAAAAAAACAAAGCAGTTATTCTCCTATGCTTTTTAACTGTTAGTCAAAAGTATATGTAGAAAATGAGATAAGATATTATGACATATATACTCATAAACTCATGTCAAACGCCAGAAAGGCCAAAACTATGCCTAAAGTTTTTCAATAAAATAGTCTGGAAAAAAGGAAGTAGGAGAATTCACTATAAAGATTCACAACTATATCCTGCTAGACAACATAAAAGTGCAGAGGCTGTGCAGAAAGAGAAATGGCCATTCTTGCACATGTTTCCCCACAAAATTTCCAAGTTCCAAATCAGCAAAACCCCATGAATAGATCTTCCTATTCAACAATATCCAAACAGCTTAATATTTTAGACCTAGTTGCAAGTTACAATTTATCATTCACATTAAACAGAGGAACTAAACTGCCATGTGCTCTTCAAGAAAGATGATTAACAACTATCCTTTCCTACTAAAGAATAAAGAAGCAAGATAAATCTTATAGGGGGGCACAGTGAAGAATCTTATATACATATGAGTCTGCTTGACACAGACCTTGGACAAATCAATTGGAACATCTAGATAGTGGTCTAGAAAATTTGCATTCTGCTCTGGATCAAGGAGTTCTAGCATTGCACTTGCAGGATCCCCTGCATGCCCCCTTCCCAACTGTCAACAGATGCATATATATGAGAGTTTTCTCAAAATAGATTGGACAATAACTAATTAAGAGTGAAAATGAAAGTACAACCAGAGATTAACTATGGTCATCAACAGAATCACCTAAATATAGCATAAATACCTTGTCAATCTCATCAATCAGAACAAGAGGGTTAGCCGTTCCCACACTTTTAAGACACTGCACCATCTTCCCGGGCATGGCACCAATATAGGTTCGGCGATGCCCCTGATATTTATCTCACTATTTCAGGCTTTTCTGATAATTTGTACAGTTCAATCATTACCTAAAGCAATTATAAAATCCAATGCTCACTTTGATTTCAGCAACATCAGAAAGACCTCCAACCGAAAACCTGTAAAATTTACGGTTCAAGGCCCGAGCAATGGAACGACCAATACTAGTTTTTCCCACTCCAGGAGGACCAGAGAGGCATACAATTTTACCTGTAAAAAATTTAAGGAACAAGCTAGCTCTAAGATCTCTTTCTTGCAGGAAGTGCATCACAAGTTCATTTGGGAAAACAAGTGGGATGCTGGTTTGCCAAGGAGAAAACATTTAGATCTCTCCAAAAGTTTGTTCCAAATTCTTCTAAATTATACCCTAACAATTCAGTGAGCGGCCTAAGGAAGGATATAGGGATAGATTTAGGGGAGATAAGAGGGGAACATCTTTCATGGAGTCCTTTCCTTCCCTTGATCGTATTTCATCATTACCACAGATAGTTTTGTTGCCTCTCTCCATTTTCCCAACTCATAATCTTAAAGAGGGGCAAATTAATTGAACTGCTTGTTTTAACCGATGATCTAGAGGAAGGTGAGTTTGATAGAAGGATCAGGAAGATAGTTATATTTGGACTCTTAAAATCTTCAGGTTTTTTATCCTGTAAATATCTCACAGATCATTTTTCCATAACAATAATTCAGATTTTTCTTTTTGTCAAACTGAGTTGGATAAAATTGGTACGAACTGAGTCTTTTCAAGGTTGTTGCTATAGGAAAACTGCCTCAAAGCATAAAATGAATCAAGCACGGGCAACATGACAATAATATTGTCAATGACAAGAAAAAAAGGCATTGTCTAGCTTATGTGAAGCTACAAATTTTCAAGATACTAAGGTCAGGATAGTCTGTCAAACAATGCAAAAGTCATATTTTATAGAAAGAGGAAGAAACTACAGCCAGCTCTCCATCTTCAGATAAAAAGCATCAAATTTCATAATTTAATCAAAAAGTGGAGTTTGGTGTGCTTCTAGTTGCAAATTTGTTAACCACAATTAGCAATCAAACATTAGTACAAATAGATTATTAGGTTATGTTCTGCTTAACAAATGATTCTATAAATAGACCACAAATCTGATCTTCCACTGTTATAACCTCATACTATACTATCATAATAATGTCCGACTCTCCAGTTCATAAATAATAAATAACAGCACATGCTTTTTCAAGGCTATTTTATTGAACTTTGTTTTGATGATGAAAGACAAAGAGGCGAACCATTTGAATTGAGTAAAAGGAATTCCTCACTCCTTAGTGTTTTAACATCTATGATACAAAACAGCTTGAACTCAACTCACACCAAAAGGCTAACAAACTGCTGAATCTCTTTTGATCTAAAACTTGGAGATGAAATGAGACTTAGGATAGCATAAATTTGGAATTCCCTGTTAGTTTCAAACCATAGAAGTTTCAAAATTTGCCTTGTATGTCAAAGTTGTGTTATATAGTTTGTTTTTCTTGTTTTACTCGGTATTCATCATCCCTTAGTACTAATATAATTTATAATAATTAAAAATATTATTGATTCCTATTAAAGATCAAGAAAACCAAGAAAACATATTGTTCTTTAATCCCATAATCAAGTTTCTCTTATGCATGATTTCACATACAAATCATACTATCCTTTCAAATGACAATTGCAACAAGGAGAACTATCATGACACCATAATCCATTCAACTAAGCAAAGTTGGAGTAACATAATTCAAGAATGCCAACATTATTCCATGAAAACAGACAAGATGAAGCGAAATTTTAAAAACTGCCTGACCTTGTGAGGTTCCTCTCAGTTTCCCCACTGCTATAAACTCCAATATCCTTTCCTTTACATCTGTTAACCCATAATGGTCTTCATCTAAAATTTCTTGAGCACGACGCACATCAAAGTTCTCATCACTGAACATCAAGAAGAAGGATGATAAACATCAGGAAAAAACCATTGTTATCTAATGAGAACAATTTCACAGATTACGAGCTGCACAGCCAGCTATATTGGAGGCAAACTTTTGCATTTCAATTAAGGCCAGAGGCCCAGAAAGAGCAAAATCTAACTTATGCTCGACCAAAATGATTCATCTTCTTTCCAACCGAAAAGAAAATATCTGAAGGTACACTTTCAGTGTACACAGAAGCGACCTTAACAGAAATCCACACTTTTTCATTCTACGACACCAATCACATTTTCCTTTACCTCCACAAATGACTGAAGGTCACAGGTTAGTATTTTTTGACAATAACAAGAGTTTGTATCCATTTGTCTGGTTCTTCAGATACAATTTAGTTGATCTTTCAACCACCATGACCCCATCCATGATTTCTACCTTCCCATCTAGAAACCCTGATAGTGCCCCAACTCACCACCAAATGCATTTGTTCTAGTCTTCCATATGTTGTGCTTGTTTTGCCTTGTCAAGGTTTAACATGCATGAGATAGGTGTTAGGGTCTGTATATTAGAGAACATACTTTAGAGCTGCTTACATGTTGTAGATCTTATTTTCCAAATTCCAATTCATGAGAAATTTTATAGTTGCATGTTTTGCATATTTGATTCATGATTATTCTTTATGCAATAAAATCCGGTATAGTACATTGTAGACAATGTTGTGGATCCATGGTTTAAAAGACGTTTTTGAGGTGCCCCTTGGCGCGAAGCACCTGAAAAACACATCTCAGGCAGCGCCTCACCTGCTGCGCACGAGGCAGACACCTCATCTGAGTCAAGGCACACTGAGGCATAGTGCAGTGCATACCTCGCATTTAGGGTTTCAATCCTGCTTTATTTTTTCTGTTTGTTGGTTGTTAAGGCTCAACAATTAAGTGTAAAATAAGGGAGAAAAACCCACACAGTTGCAGACTGATCCCTCCCGCTCTACTCTCTGTCTCTCTCTCTCGCTCGCACTTCCTTCAACCTCTTTGGTGACTTGACTTATAAGGACTTAGAGATAGTTATAACTTTTATGTATATTCATCTGTTTTATATATTTGCTATGTTTCTATGTGTTCATGTGCTTTTATGGCCATTGGAGGCTTAAAACACCTTTTAAAATCTTCTATGGATCGATGATCATAGATGATCATATTGTTGTTTCCTTGTAGAATAAGAATCGTGACCGCCTTTTTAAAGGAGGCAAATATTATAAAAACAAATTAGCTTTCAGCATGAAATTTTTACTTCCTTAAGTTTTATATATTTTACTTCCATAAGTTATAAATATTTCACTTCAAGAAACAGTCAACAAACTACTTATGGATGCAGCGGAATTTGGACAGAATTGAACAATAGTAATATAAGAAGATAATTGAATCCCGCACCTGTATTCTCCCCAAGGCAATGCAGTCAACCAATCAAGATAATTCCTAGTCACATTAAATTCACTAGAACTGGCTTCAAGTAATTGCAACTTTGTCAGTTCTTCTTCTATGACTTGCAAAACATGAGTTGGGATTTTCTCCTTCTTTGGATCGAGCCTTTCTCTGAACTTTGCTGTTTGAAAAGAAGAAAAGAGTCACCCACTTAAGTCGAAATTTTCATAATTCGTCACGAGCTAGTAACATCTAAGTCAAATGTTTATTTACATTTGTGTCACACAAAACAAAATTACCAGAAAAGCAGAACAAAAATTTGCAGTACAAACAAAAGGTAAATGGGTTTCAAAAAAAAAACTTGAGTAAACCAAAGTTGACGCAAGATATCAAACCAGATAGAGCAGTTTTGTCGTCGGTTTCCAGTCCCAGCTCCTGCAAAATATATAAATTTATAATTATTTCACATCAGACATCATCTTTCTAAGAAACAGGTCCAAGAAGAGGTCGAAGTAAAAGTACTATATCTTAAAATACACAGATATTTATACTTATCACATTACCTTCTTTATAGCTTTAAGCTGCTCGTTAAGCAGATAGCGTCTTTGCTCCCCACTTATCTTCTCTTCGATAGCCTTGGCTATGGATTCCTGAGTACAACCAATAAGCATGGAAAATTAATGATCAAATATAAGCAAATACAAAACACTGAAATTTAAAAATTATCCTGAGTGTCATACCTGTATCTTGCTAATCTCCATTTCTTTCTTCACCAACTCCAAGGTGAGCTTCAGCCGTTTATGCACCTAAA
>JAYDZE010561485.1:0-12632 GCA_034509125.1 Monilaria moniliformis | reverse complement strand
ATCGGCGTCTTCCCCTACACCCACCGCCGCGTTACCCTTCGCCAAATCCACTCCACCGAACCACCATTCGCCAAATCCCCTGCAACCGTCACACCCCCCTTCACCTCCGCCACCGAAGCTGGCGAGACCTTCAAACAGAACAGAGAGAGGGGGAAGAGGTGACGGAGGGATCTGAGAGAGGGGGAAGAGGTGACGGAGGGAGGCAGAGGGGGGCGAAGAAAGCGAGACGAATGGAGGCGACCGTGGTGGCAGGCGCACAGCCACCACTACCGCCGTCTCTGCCTCGGAGGGGAGAGAGAGACAGAGAGCTGCATATCGGCAGAGAAAGATACAGAGTAGAGAGAGAGGTCAGTTTTGGAAAGCATGACTGAACAGTGATGAATCACACCAAAATGGTGGGATTGTGTATCAGACCATTGATAGTGAAACGACGCCGTTTTACGTGTTTTTGGATCGGGCCGGGATAAGTTATCTCGGCCCGCCGGGCCGAAGATAAAAATAATCTGTTCTACCAAACAGACAGATTGTACTGTTGGGCCCAGATAATTTATCTCATCTGGGCCCTATCACTACTACCAAACATGCACTTAATATATATAAATGCTAGATTCGCCCATTGTGCGATTCACGGAAAATATTATATGCATACCGAATTTGAAATTATGGATTTTTTCTTCTCTTTTGTAAAATAATTGTTCCTCATTTTCTCTTCGTAGTGACTCAAACCTCTAACCTATTAATTCGATGGGAAGCATCTTACTAACTAAATTGTACTTCATTATCAAATTGAAATTAAATTCTTTTTAAGGTTAGATCAAGTAATAGTAATATTATTTTTTTGAGTAAAACTAATGTTGTGCAAAAATCAGTTGTTTAAATCTATAAGATTTGTTAAAAATGGTACATTTAAAGTGTTTTTGTTGTATAGAGACGATCTACTTGATATTAGAGAGAGAAAATGAAAGTTTTACTATTTTATATTACTTGATTATATTTATTTTTTTCCATATAATTTAACTTTCAAAGTTTACTTGTGAGTTTTAATTGTTTATTCTCATTGTGAATTAGCTCTATAAATTAAATATAATTATTTGTTTTATAATTATAATCATAATTATATACTATAATAAATTCATATTTATATGTTAATATTGATTATATAATTTACATTTATTATATTTTCAGAGTCTTTTTATAAATTACAAATTTATATTTAATAATTATTATTATCTCACAGTGAATTAGTTATATAGTGTGGATGATAAATATAACTTACTTTTATATTATATTTTTAATATTATAACTTTTTAATTAGTATTAAAATAAATTATTCAATTTTTTCTGATTATCATATTTTTATTAATTCTAAATAGACATTTTTTTTATAATTTAACACTATCTACATATATAACAATAGAAATATTCACTGGCATATACCAATCTTTTTGGTGTATATCTCGGTATAGTATGCATGGTATACTGTGATATTAAGAAATGTGATAGAAATATTGTATAAAAACTTACTAGTACACTATTATACCGTACCAAAAATTGCGGTATATTGCACAATTGTTATTTTTCGGTAAGTGTGGTATATCAATTTTTGCTATTTTTTCCCCAATATGGGACCATTTGCTATTTCCTATTACACGCTTTTGACACTATTTTAATAATTATTACATTAAAAAATTATAATCGTCATACAATATAATTATTTTGAACTAAAAAAAAATTAAATTATTTCAGTAGCGTATAACCCTAAATCCTGAATCGCATACATATTGCTTTTATAAATAAGTACACACATGATAAAAATTTCGATAATCAGTGCTATATATGTATATACATTAATCAAATTATGTCTATAGTAATTATAAAAATAATTGATATAGTAATAAGTCATTAGAGCCAAATTTAGAATGAATGTTCAGAGGAGAAATTATATTTAATAAACTAAACTTTTATGAAATAAAATTTCTCCCCAGAACATTCATTCTAAATTAGGAACTAATGACTTATTACTATATAAATTATTTTTATCAATTATATATATATGTATATAGTTGTAATTATATCCGAACAAATTCTTATTGCAGAGCCGAGAACAAATATTGATTGTTTATTTTTAGAATCAAACGGTAGTTATGCATAACATTTTTCGGCGTTTTAAAGATACATCATATACGCAAGGGTAATAGTGTAATTATGATATTTTAGGAAACATATTTATCATATCAACTTATGATAGTTTGTAAAGATTTATCATATCAATTTATGCAAAAAAAAATTATATACCAATATTGTTGTTTTGATATGGTAATTACCGTATTACATGGATAGTTAATTATGCATACAAACGTCATATATATATGCATCAATCGTTCAAAAAACTCTCGTCATACATACTAAGAACACGACAGTTTTTGTCTGTGTTTTGATATTTATATAAGGATCAGGTATCAAACAATGGATGTTGACAACATTTCAGAAGGTATCCGATGTCATATTGCATTTTTTTCATAATAAGTGTTCGATAATGTTAAACATTTATGCGTTTCAAAAAATTTCAGAGTGTGATGAGTTCGGATACTCATGAATGATTGTCTACTGATATAATAGAACTGGAATAATGATAAAGATGTTATGTAACAAAGATAAGGTATTGAACAATAGATGTTGACAATGTTTCATAAGGTATCTGATGTCATATGGCATTTGTTCCATAATAATTGTTCGATAATGTTAAGCTTATATGTGTTTGAAATTTTTTCAGAGTGTGATGAATTTGATTACTCATGAATGATTGTCTACTGATATAATAAAATTGAAATAATGATAAAGTTATTATGTAATAAAATTATGTCACTGACATAATACGAACCGTGTAATGATATATGCAATGATAACAGTATATTGGAATAAAGATATATACTTGTTGTATTGAGAAGCATTTAATTCCATTTATTTCTTTTATGACATGTGTTCTTGTATTTTGCGATGAAGATGCAACAATTTCTTAGACTCAATGATGTTTACTAAGTATGAATAAAATAAGGGTTCGTACTGATTTCTAAGATTTAATGTAATTGTCATAAAAATAGGAAGTTATTCTTTTGCAAGTATGTAATGATATAAGTCAAAAAAGATAATGATCTATTTGCCCGCAAAAAATGATAATTGGTTTTTGTCATTGCCTCTGATTGTGTATTAACTGATTTAAATTCATTTCAGTCGTGTACTTGCGTGCATGCACAGATGAGTTGAAGCCTTATATTGGTAAAAAATTCAAGACGTTGGACGAGGCGACTAGTTTTTATGATAATTATGTGTGCACTGTGGGTTTTGACACGTGTAAATTTGGTTCGAAATGTGAAAGAGGATTGATTAAGTGTCAAAACCCACAGCGCACACATAATTATCATAAAAGAGTGATTGATGGTGACGCGCATGATATGAAAGAGTACATTAAGGGGACAGACGCGCAAATGGTGCTCAATGGAATGCGTAGGAAGAAGGAAACACGTGGTGGGTTTAGTTATGCTTTCGAGGTTGACGGGGAAGATAAGTTGAAACGGATGTTTTGTTGCAATGGTGTGTCGAAGAGAAATTTCCATATGTTTGGTGATGTGGTTGCATTTGACACAACATATTATACTAACAGGTAAGTAAAATAAGTGATATTTATAAACATTTTCAGACATTGTACAATTCGACATATGGTATCGGTGAAAACATTTTTTTATATCATTTTAGACATTCTCATTTGTCTAATCATTTACATTAGGCATGGTAATGATAGATAACATATACTATGATGATTCATCATTTTTTTTTCACCTGCATGATATATATGCTTCTAAATTATATATATAATGATATAGTTTACTGTATCTAATGATACTACACAGTTCTTATAATGATTTATCATTGAATAATGGGTGGTAGGTAGCATATGACCATTGTTTAACATATTATTGGTGCACAATGATACGAGATCAACTGAATAACGATACGTTTAAACTCATATAATGATTATATTGACGATGATATGGCATAAATTTTATCATTAATGCAGGTACAATAATTTGCATAAAAATTTGACATAGAATGTTTCTTTATACAGGTATTGCATGAATTTTGCACCATTCACAGGTAAGAATAATCATGGTAGGCCATTTACTTTTGCAGTTGGGTTGGTGATGAACGAGGATGCTGATTCGTTTTTTCAGATATTCAATCAATTTGTGGAATACATGGGAGCATCACCAAATTTTTTAATAACTGATTAGGACCTGGGTATGAAAGTTTTTGTTGAACATATTCTCGTTAACACACGACATCATTGGTGCATGTGGCATATAATGTTGAAGATATCTAACATTGCTAAAGCTTTGTTGTCGAATGAAGATTTCAAGAATGACTTAAATGCACGTGTTTGGTCTGACTTGATGGAGGCTAGTGATTTTGAATATTCTTGGAATGAGATTATGGAAAGATATGATTTAGTTAATGAAACATGGTTTAAAACTATTTACGAGCATATATAATTTTGGGTTCTAGCATTCTTCAGGACTTTCCCATAGGTTCAGTACTATGTTGATCGCTATTTTTCCATGTGATTCATATAGGAGATCCAAGCATTGATAACACCAACAGAGATATGCACATGTGATTCAAGGGTAGAAAACTCAGACTTTGGTACTGTAACAACACCATCGTCGTATACAATTGAATGCCTGAAAAACATTGACAATATATAATTCATGATCTTATTATTAATATATCTTATTGAAATTGTCATTATTACCCGTTATAGTTATCATTACTACATAAAATAAAATCATTATTTTGTTATTAAATCAGCATACGACAGTGCACAAAGGCTAAAGTGATGATATAAACACATTTAATAAACGTATATTAAATCAGCATACACATCCACGTCCTTTGTTGTTAATATCAAGTAGTAGAGCTACATGTCGTCCGTCGTAAGCTTTGATGTAACACTGACAGCCCTGTTATTGAATGGCGATCGCAGTACAAGGGACGACTTTATATCGGCTCTACGGTATAATGCGTGGCAATCATCGGTTCTCTTCAGGGATAGTTATAAAATAGATGTAAAAAAAATTATTCCGCTAACATTAGAAAAAACACATAATTTTATTCAACACCGATACCACTTTTTCCGCTTTGACTTCATCACCAGTCACTGTCACATTAGGAACATGATCTCCACTGATATTGACTGCAATATTGTCTCGATCTCTTTCGACCTGCAAAAAAGGTTATCACAATTTCTTTTTTAAATGCCTTATACATGACAGATATAGCTAAGTGAATTAATCTATAGAGCTTTTGCATATTTACTATTGATTTAATAATTAAATCTACATCCATTATCTTTTCTCCCTCAACGTGATCATCTGCAATTGGATATTTGCCTTTAGACTGGCGGCAGTGACACTTATCAACCATATTGTATCTAATACACGATAAAATTCCACTGCTTGAAATATAAACAACATCAATATGATTCAAATATATCATTATATTCTATAGATATGTGCATTATACAATAAAATAAAGAAGTTCTATTAATCCTTAATTAACCTACCTGTTTTGATAATATCCCTTATTCTATAGGTTCATGGTGTACATGTGGTTCTTTTACAAGTTCTTTCCCCTTCGACTGATGTCCCACAACATCATGGAATATTTTATCCCCCATCACATGATCAGCATCTACAACCTTAAGTAGGCGGCACCATACGGTATTATCAATATCATTATCGAATCTAAGTTATATCATTATTAGCATTATAAAATATCATTTTTAAATCATTACATGCGATACTTGATCAAAAATATGTGGTTCGACTTCGTGTTGAACATGTTCTGATGAATTTTGCACAATGTCAACCACCACACATGCCTCAACAACATCATCCAAGCTACCAATCTATATCGCAGTAATATTTATAATGTCATTATTGAAGCATTAATTTATCATTACACATAAAGTAAAGTATCATTAAATGTAATTAATCAAATTTATGTGCGAGTTTTTGAATTTTTCTTTATTTCACCTCTTCATCACCTCCTTGTTCACCAATCTTTAATTCCATTTCGTTTACCACATGTTCAGATGGATTTTGAACTATGCCAGGCACCACATCAGCTCCAACATCACCATTCAAGCTATCAAACTATAAACATACTAATGTAATCAAATTTTTATCAGTACCTCCGATCCTTGCTCAAGAATATGTGGTTCCAATATCATTATCGAAGTTATACTATATCATTTGTATTATTATACAATATCATTTTTTTTATCAATACATGCGGTCTTTGCTCAAGAATATGTGGCTCTACTTCGTGTTGAACATGTTCTGATAGATTATGCACAACGTTAGCCACCACATCTGCCTCAACAACATCATCCAAAGCAACCTATATCGCAGTAATTATAAAATATCATTGTTCAAGTATTAATATATCATTACACATATGGTAGAGTATCATTAAATGTAATTAATAAAATTAATATACGAGCTTTTTGAATTTTTCTTTATGTTACATCTTCATCACCTCCTTGTTTACCAATACCTAGTTCCATTTCGTTTACCACAGGTTCAGATGGATTTTGAACTATGTCAAGCACCACATCGTCATTCAAGCTACCAAACTATGAACATACTACTGTAATCAGATAATCAATGCTCATAAGTTCAACAAAATTAGAAATTAATTCATCTATTAACTTAAATATGTAGCTCCAAGTCCAAGACTAAAGTTTGGATATCGTCATTCTTGCATAGATTAGTTCTTTCATCAACGACCTTCATCATCGCCTCAATTGCTTCCAACCACTGTGGATTGTTAAAATCCTCATCCATCATTGCTTGAGTTAGACTAGTCACGGCGTTCATACAGGAGTCTGGATGTTGTTGTGATAGTTCCATCACTATTAGCATTGTATCAGATGCTATTTTTAAGCAATCCATGTTACGGATGTGGGGGGCATCTCCTTGATTCGCTTGCGGAGTGTAGACATTGAATATGCAGCAGCTTTCGCAGCTGACATTAGGTTGTTCATTGAATTCTCTGCATCATGGCATTCTTCTTCAGCTTCTCCCTCATTCATAACATCATCACTAGCAATTTTCCACAGTGTCTTCATTTCGTTTTACACTTGCCACAACCGGCAATGTATGTTGCTCAAACTTTGGAACACAATAATATCATTACCATACATAAATTTTATCATTACAAAAGAAATACCATCTTTATATAACAATTAAGCATATCATTCAGGATCAACATTTTTATCATTATTAACGACATACATGTATCTCTATACTCGAGAATTTAATAAATAATGGTACAAGATATTGTAACTTACCACCATGAATGTTATGGGGCCTGTATAAATGGTTAATGGCATATCCTTCCTTATATCATACGAATGAGCCAGTATAGCTATGAGGTATGCGCACAAATTATACCTTCCAACATTTGATATGTTGTTTAGTCGACAAATTTTTATTTGACATACCCATCGACAGTCCCCCTCAATCATTGCATGCTCCATCAATATAAGGAATAACTTTTTGAACCAATCTATGTCGTCTTTGTCTTTATCCATTTGTTGTTAGACATAGCTCGGTAGCATTCTATAGTGGTCCTTGTCACAATCAGCAGCTATTTTCTCCAGCAGTTTGAGGTTGTCTTGCCTCGTTTTACTTTCTATCATGAGGTCATCCGTGGAAATCGAAATGTGATATTGACATCTTTCTTCCATATATAAAGACTACTGCCATTAGTTAGCTTTATACTGCACTTGATTGGGCCGAAAATTTTCATTGTCCAATAAGCAAGTTTAGCCGGTATGTTTGTGATGGCGAAATGCACTAGGCTACCGAGGGGAGGGGATGTCATAGCATAGCATAGTGAATCCTTATTGGAAATCTTAAACTTATACTAAAATAGTAATAAAATTAAAATTAATAATTAAAAGACTATAAAGTTTTGAAAGTAAGAGATGCAAATATGCAAGAGAACACCAAAAATAGGACACATGATCTCACGTGTGAATGCACACCCTCCTCATGTTCCAAAAATAAATAAATGCAGAAGTTTTCTTTGATGGTAGTGATTATCCTAATCATCCAAAAATGAATAAATAAATATATTTTCCATTTTTGTAGAAGAAAAATATGCCAAAATTTAAATGGAAGAATGTCGTGTAAAACGCCCCAACACATCCTTTAATTAAAACTGTACATGCCCATAATTTCATCTATAAGCTCTCGTGCACCTTAACTCTACCGTCCACTCTCCCTCCCTCTCTCTCTCTTTCTGTCCAAATTTGAGGATATTTATATGGAATGTTGCCGATAAACCCTACCTCAATTGTTCCCCTTCCCAACCCTCCGATTCTCTCATTCCCGCAATTTATCTCCCCTTCCTTCCCTACTTTCCGCTGCCGAGCCGGCGCCGACAACGGTCTCCCGCGCTCCTGGTTCAATTCCGCCGCAGCTTGGGACGCCGCCGCAGTCGACATCGGCAATAGTTTTCCGGATAGCTTAGGCTCTGGCGCTGCTAGTGGGAGCAGCAATAGTAAGATCATCAAGGTTAATTCGAAAGAGAGATGGGCGCGAAATCGGGAGAGCTATATGACCGACGACGACGACGCGCTGCCGCTCCCCATGGCTCATCCCAATTCCTCCCCCGTGTCGCCGGAGGAAATCGATAAGAGGCTCAGTTGCAATCCTGTGATTGAGGTAATTTTTATATCCTGGCCGTGACATTCGCTGCCTAAAACTACATTTTATATCGTAATAATTTTTATTCTATTGAGTGAAATGATGATTTGGCTACGTTTTATGATGCGCTTGGAGTTTAGCATTGCTCTGAGTCTGAGGATGGGATGCTTGACCGTGAAAACACGGCTAATTTGATGAAATGGATTCTAATTTCTTTGGATTCTGTATTTAGATTTTTTGAGTATGAATCTTGTCATCATTGATGTTTACTGAACCAGAAGCTGTATGTATCAAAAAACATCATGTGAAGGGTATTAACGTTAACTGTCAAATTTGGCCGAGTGGATTTTCTGGAAGTCGGTTGATGATGATTTAATATCCCCCTACATTTTTAAATAAATGCAAAAAAAGTGGTTTCTCCTAGTTCAGGAAAAGGGAATTTCCAGTCCAGCTTTGCTCTCACTTGCTGCTTCCAAATGATTTTGATTTGTTAGAATTAACATAAGTTAGATGGATGGGTGCAACTGCTTTATATGGCAGTTTACTTTTTATCTAAATATTTTCCTTTCATTTTTAAGTTTCTGATGTCTTTACAAGGAAAGTTGCCTTCTTAATAAGAATTTTCAGTTATTTTAATATTTTTAACGTTAATTTCAAACCAAACTTCTGCTTGCTAGAATTGTTTTACGTGTATTTTGGAATTACAGGATTGCAAGCCAATGGTCTACGAATGGACTGGAAAATGTCATAGTTGCCAAGGATCTGGTTTAGTCAGCTACTATAACAAAAGAGGAAAAGAAACCATCTGTAAATGCATACCTTGTCTTGGGATCGGTACACTTTCCTTTTTTCTTCTAGCACTCTTTTCTTTTTGTTTCTCAATCCCCTGTCCTCCTTTACGTTGGCTTTTTTTGTTCTCTGCTTGGGATGGGATTTTCATGATTGCATAACAAATGTGGATCACGAGAAATTGACGTAGCTTACAATCATTTCTAGACAAAAATGTGAAGCACTAAGTCTCTGTACCTTGCTGCCCATTATCCAGTTACCAGAAATTGGTTGGGATTTATACATACTGCCTATGAGAATTCTGCTCTATACACTTTTGTACTCCATTTCCTTGCACAATACAGGTTTAACAAATGCCAAAAGGCTCTTCTGGAAAGAAAATTAAACGAAATGCTTGTTTATAACACAAGGTCTTGATTTTGTTAGCTCCATGTAATTCTGAAAGGAATAAGGTTAGGAATACTTAAGGTATACCAATTAAAGTGCACATCAGATGCTGCATTGCCCTGTTTGGATGCATTATTAATTTCTTTTGTTGGAAGTTTTTATCGGATAAACACCTACCTATCGAAAATGCCTTCTTTTCTCTCGTGCAATGGATATAACTTTTTACAATGAAATTTCACATTTCATTGGCTCTGTTTATTTATTCCTTGTCAGTTCTATAAGAAGCTTTTATGTGTATGGAAAAAGTACATAAATCGGTTGGGGGGGGGGGGCACGAATTAGCTGAAATAGATTTCTCAGAATTTCTCAGGTAATTCAGCTTGGGTTACTCCTCTATGCTACGAGGGCCATATCCTATATCGTATTCATTCTGCTGACAGTTTTTTCATAGAACACGTGTCACATCACTTCCGAGATTTGGAAGTCATATCATGCTTTGCTCGTGTTCTTTTGTTGAGATCTGTTACCAGTAACATCTTGATTTCAAATTAAGCGGCCTTTCTTTACATTTTCATCTACATTTTTCATGCATGTTTCTGAAAAATGCTTCCACAAATACAATACAAATGAGAAAGACAGACCATAATGCAAAGACACTGCACTACTAAATTGATATTATTGCACTCAGTGTGTGTATTTGCCTTAGCTGCTATCTAATGCTGATCTTTTGTCAGCATGTGAGGAAATTGTTGAACGTGACCTTCACGGGTTTCTCATCAACATTTCATACGCGGAGCATCTCTTTTAACTCATTTGAAGGATCAGAAACCTGATCTCTCTCTTCTTTTTCTTTTTCTCTTTTGTCTTCTTAGCAGGATATGTGCAGAAGATAACAGGGCGGGATGATATTGATGTGATGGAGGACTTGGATAACAGAAGGCCATCTTGATCGATATGCACCACATACTCCAATTTTTGCCTAACCCGGAGTTGCCTTCCAAAGATGGATTCTTAAAGATGCAGCATTATTGCTGTTGTTCCAATCATCATAGTTCATTGTATTCTACCTATTTTTTCAACTTTTTTGAAACTTCAGAGAATATGTATTGTATTTTGAAGGATAAACTTGCAAGGAAAGGGATGTTGTGGGAAGATGGAATCAAGTAAAAACATATAGCCACCGAATAAGAATCTGTTAATCTCTTTGTGCATTTTCCCACTTTCTGTCCTTTGTACATAAGAATCTTGATTGTGTGATTTCTAAGTACTCCATGAATAAAGTTATTCTGTGTTATCATTCAAGCATCAGAATAACTCCGACCATATCCTAACGTAGATTTCCTTGATACTGCAATTTATTTATAAACCCACGAGTCTCTTGATTTTCTCATATCTCATCCCTGTCTTGACTCTTTCTTCACCCGAACGAGAACGATGTCTAGTTTCAGTTTCCTCGACCTGCAGTACAATCTGTCGAAGAAGAAGTTCTTGAAGAAGCCTTCAAGGATGTTCTCTCGAGACAGGCAGACGTCTGGCTTAGCGCCCATTTACATGCCGACTGTAGAAGAGCTGAAGCAAGTTTTCAACAAGTTTGATTCCAACAGAGATGGGAAGATATCCCCTGAGGAGTACCAGGCTATATTGAAGGCCTTGGGGAAGAGGAATCTGGTGAGGAAGGAAGTGCAGAAGATATTTGAGGTTGCTGATTTGGATGGTGACGGTTTCATCGACTTCAACGAGTTTGTGGAGATGCAGAAGAAGGAAGGCGGGGTGAAGACGGTAGATCTGCACCGTGCCTTTCAGGCATTTGACAAGGATAACGACGGGAAGATCACGGTGGAAGAGGTGTATGAGCTGCTGCGGAGGCTGGGAGAGAGATGCAGCCTGCAAGACTGCCAGAAAATGGTGCAAGCTGTGGATGCCAATGGTGATGGTGTGATCGACTCGGATGAGTTCATAACTATGATGACTCGCACCATGATTAGATACTAGATCTGTAGATCAATTATTAGCGTTTGGTGTGTGTGTTTTAGATATAATTTCGAGCATTTGTGTGTTATTTCATCGTGCGAGACCAAAGTCAATAGAAATGAACCGAGTCTAGCATTGATTAGGAAATATCCTTTGTGTAATTGTGCTTGCTTTAGTATGAATCCAAACTTCTCAATTCTTTAGTGATATCTAATGTCAAATGGCCGTTAATGACCCAGATTGTGGGGCTTTTCCAATCCAATATAAGTGTAGTAACTAAATTTGTAGCAAACAAATTTATTCAAATTACTGATTAAAATCAAACATAACTAGCAAAATGATTTCCACTCTGGTAAAGAGAAGTTAACATCAAAATTATGCTTTAATATATGCACGGATGGTAACTTGAGACGCCCAATGCCAGTTATCATATTCATCTCACTACTCAAAACACCTATAGACTGCCAGTGAGATTTGAACTTCATTGGGAATTGAATACAGATAAATGTAACTACATTGAACGAGCGAAAGAGCTCGTCGTTTCTATGTAAACCTACGCATGATCATCAAGCCACGCACCACCAGCAATGATCAGTGGGAAGCTACTTACCAGTAGTCGTTGCAAGAGCATTTGCCGTCCTTGAAATGATGGAACCGTTTGTTGTCTCTCACAATCAACTCCCTCCCAACAACTCTGGACATGATCTTGATAGC
>JAYDZE010561474.1:0-12633 GCA_034509125.1 Monilaria moniliformis | reverse complement strand
TAGTTTTCGTATTTGCTTGTTAGTTAAATTTTGGAGTTTGTTTTAGAACCTTTTAAGTTTAGTTTTCGTTTAGCTTTTGTTGGATTTAAAGTATTCTAAATATTTGCATGTTACTAAGCTTTGTTTCTCTTTAAATTTCAAGTTGCTCGGTTGTTCACGTAGTCCCAGTTGTTTAGTTTATTGAGTCAGTTGCTATTTCGATTTTGTTCCCGTCTTTGTTGTTTATTTTCGTTTCCTCTGTCGCGCCTTGAGACGTTCAAGTTGCCCAGTTTATTTCCTGTTTTTAATATGTTCAGTTTGAACATGCTTCTCTTGCCGCTGCTTTGTTGCTTTAATTTAGTTAATATTTTTGCTTTCACGCTTTTGTTAGAAATAGTTAAGTTTCAGATACGTTTAAATTGCCAAGTTTGTTTCCTCAATTCCAAATTGCCAAGTTCGTCTTTGTAATTCAGTTTGTTATTTTGTTGATTTTAGTTTATTTTGATAATTAGTTTCCCGCTGTTCATAGTTAGTTTATTTTCTACCAGAACTTCATAGCTATCAGGAGCTTTGTTTGTATCATGTGACTCTGTCCCACTCAGAAAGGCAATGTTTATATTTTTGTCTTTTTTTTTCCAGCTGTCATACGCATCTCATAGGTGCAGAGAGATCCAATCAATTCATCAATATAATTGTCGTGAGATCTCTAGATTTTTCGATGGTAGTGGTCTTCATATAAAACTCATCATTTACAAATTTTAGAACTTTCCTTACCAAATTTTCATCTTCAATCTTTGCCCCAAGGGAGGTGCTTTCGTTTGGTTATAGCTACAAATCTAGCATTGTATTCGGTAATCCTTTCATTGTCCTCTATTTTGAGAGCTTCTAAGTTGGAAGTCAGCAACTGAAGCCGAGAGAACCTTTCACCTAAGAGTATTCTGTATAGGTATTTTGAAGAACTTCTCATGTATCTTTAGCAGTTTTGTACATGAAAATTTGAGTAACGACCTCCATGCTTTACAATTAGTTATTATGTCGTCTACATTCCAGTATGTGTAGTTCGTGCCATCCAACAGCAGGGGTCTGACAACGGATCCTCCTTCCTTTAGAAATGCCATGAGACTTGAGTGCGCAGAAAAGTGAGTTAGGTTGAGTAATCGAATATCCTGGATCACCACCTGAAATAAACAAAGTGGCCAACTCTGGTGCCAATTGTAATTACTAAACTATTTATGTGATATGTAAACTAAGAACACCAGCTGTCACACACACCAAGGAAAAAAAAAAGACACCGTAAGAAGCCACGTTATGACTCACAATATGGTTACCCTGTTCGGTGCTCAATTACCTACATCTGGAAGTTCACATCTAGGGGAAACACTTTACTAACTGTAAATAAGTTACAAATGACTTATACAATAAGACTCCTCTTACTACCCCTATAACTTCTCACATCTCTGCCAACAGTTAAGTGTTAGATATGTATACAACAAACATAATATAGATGAGAATAAGTAAGCTCACCACCTAACCCTAAATACATCAATAGTACTATAACAAATAGTAATAAATACCCGACTACTTTGAATGATAATCCTTGAAGGAGAATGTCATAGCCGGATTGATCTATTTAGTCTAGATAATATGTTCATTTATATCTCAATTCAACCCCTAATCCTAGCAACAATTGACACTTATCAGACCTAAATTTGCAAATTACTATAACTTGCTATGTCGGAGTAACGTGTTCTGGAAAGATCAGCGGCAACTAAAGTTGATGGCTTTTTTTCTCAATGTAAGCGAAAACAATATAATACTTTCCTAAATGGCAAAAAAAATTTAGCTTCTGCAAATGGGTATGACGCATGAGCATCATGCGTCTCACGATAAAACGAAGCCCGACTGGGTCAAACAATGCACACAGTACTACCCGGCCGGGTAAGACTGAAGACACAAAGTTTATTCGTCTTAGGATGAGACGTATGAAGCTCATGCGTTTTCGCCCTTCTATACATATTCTGGGAAACAGACATACTTCACACACACACAACACATAATTACCTATTCCAAATTGTCGCCATTTCCTCCGATTTTTTTGGCGTATTTCCAGTAAGTTTTGTTGGACATCATCCAAAGGTATGTAATTTTATTGTTATGGTTGGATTTATGCTTTGATTCTTACATTTTTGTTGAATTTTTATATATTTAGGGTTTCACAAACAATACATTATTTGATAAATATAGTATTTAGAAATATGCTAATTATGGATTTATTGTAGGAATTATGTCATTGCATGTAATGTTATATTGGGGTGGTAAGATAATCCAGGTTGCTAATATTGGTATCGCTTATGACCCACCATATTCTAAAGTATACATTGTATTGAATAAGAGTATTTCATATGATGAAATAGTTATGATGATTTGCGAAATGATTGGAGTAGATATGAATCACCAGAAAATCTGAATAATATGGAGATGTCTTGTTGTTCTGGGAAATGGATACACCTATGCTACTTGATGAAGAACACTAACAATATATGTTCAGTGATGGTGTTGAAATAGATCAAGTTGAACTGATGATTGAGTTTCCAACAGTTACTCAACAAAAATTCCAGGCAACCACTACTTATGAAGCAGGGATGTCTAGGAAAGACGAACATCCAGAGTAAGAGGATTTGGGGATCAATCATGAATTAAATGTTGGAGGCATAAACTTGAGCTATAATTCTAATGGTGAAGACAACACATATATTTCGGATAATGAATCAAGTGATAGTGATAACATAGATTCTGGTGGTCCAGATTTGCATTGTCCTGCGTAGATAGATGATTCAGACAGAGATTCTTGTGATAATGATTATTTGTTGTATCCAAACCATATGTTTCAACAGTGTGTCGGAACAATCAATTCCACAGTATGTACATTCGGGGTCACAGTATTTTCAACCTCTAATAAGTGAAGTTGGAGGGTATAGTGCACCTATTTTTTATGGTAATGCAGAAAATCCATTTGCAGAAAACACAGTGGTGCACTGTTCCACCCGACCGGGTGGAACTCTATGGCTCCCAAATTTGTCCAAAATTCAACCTTTTATTTTTTATTTTTTTTAGCAAGGATAATGTATTATTTGATTTACATAAATAATATTGTATGTACTTCAAATTGAATTTGTTGTGTTTGTTTTAAATTGAAAAAGTGGTCTAAATTATTGAATTTGATTGATATCCAAACTTAAATGCAAACAAAAATCTACATATAGCCACTAGGAGTGTATTTGCTGGGTGATTTGCCTTTGTTATCACGTTTAGACTTTCATGTAAAAAGGCCCCTCAATGTTCAGCCAACGCTTGACCCTGCAGATAGTGAATGTCGTAGTTTTGGAATAACTACCAAACCAACATCCTCAGCAACCTCGTCATCAGCTTCCAACTGCACACCAGCAAAATATTAATCAACCGATCATTAGTGTGTCTCATAGCCTTCATTCGGTGTCTACGGCTCATGAGATGTCTGTTGGAGTGGCCAAGGATCTAATCCCTGGGAAGATGTTTGCTCGTAAGGCCAAAGCAGGAGATCGTGCTGGGGCAGATGAAACACGAACTTGCTGGGGAAGGGAGACACAAACTCAGGCTGAGGCGGTACCTGTTGCGACTGCCAATCTTGTGACACTCTGTACCGACCTGTTCGGACACATCTCCTTCTAGTACGCTGGGCTTTCTCAATGAAAGGTATAGACGTATCAACTTGCGTTTGTTGAAAATGAGGTTGGTCAATATGAAAACCCTTACTACAGCTCTAGCATCCTCAGCCAGCTGTTGAACACACTGCATGTCAGGATACGAATAGTCAAATCGACTCCCTATTTGATTGTGCGAGTAAGTGTCTCCAACTGTAAAAAACTAACAAAGTACTTCAAAATCACACAAAATAACATTTTTACATACAAATAACAAGTAATACTTACCACATAATTCTGTGATGATGCAGACTCCTAATATCCCGACTGCAACTGTATGCCTGGCTGAGTGATGTATGCAACAGTGGCTGATCCATACCATTTTATATACTCTTGTGTCATTCGTCCAGATAGGTCGTTAACTGCATCTTGCACCAGCTGATGTCGCGCATCCCATTTTTCAATGTACTTGATATGTTCAGCATACCAATCATTCCCTGCTTTACCACGATGAGATATTTTCATATGAGTAGTCGTGAATAACGTATGCTCGAGTTCAGGAATATGATGAGATAAGTCAAATCGTCGCATAACTCTCTGCTGCTCATGTTACTCCACGATATGCCGATATATCAAGAATGTGGTTGCCCTCCAACAACTCTCACCAGCTATGCATAAATGCGGCAAGTGGCGCTCCATATAAGGCTGCCCTATAATGATAAGTTAACTTAACGATAAATTATAAAAAAAGGCAAAAATATACCCGGTTAGGCTGCAGCCGTGCTAATTGCTCCGATAGTGCTTAGTGCAGTGTTGAGGAGATCTTGTCAGACGCATAGGGTCATTCCACCTGACAATACAAAAAAAATCACCATTGTTACAAGATCTAATGTATAAACAATAAAAGTAATCTACTTATGTGCATGCCGCGGGAGTATGGTCGGTGTGGACATGAGGATATAGGAACTCGGGTCGTAGATTTGGAATTCGTTCCCAGGCCCAAAGTTGTTGAAGTACTACGGAGCCACTAATATCCTCCTTGTGATCACATGCTGCTTCGCATAAATTATGATAGAACGCGCGTCAGTGCTGCGCTCCCCCAGCCATACTGCGAAGCCACATCGACATCTTCCAATAATATCATATATATCAATAGCACCTTCCAACCGGTGCCGTTAGAAAATATCAACCCACAAAATAAAACGAGCACATACATGTGTGCCTATTAGAGGTAAACCTCGTCATTGAGGTCATCTGCTAGAGGCTCACTCAACCTAGCAGTCAGTGCTCCTTCATAAATACCAGTTTTTTTCATTTCATTGCCACGAGAGGTAAAGCCCAATAAGGGTAACACTCTTACATCCATACTTCGGTTTTCAAGCTCAAGTCCACCCCAGTCACGGGATATCCATCAACTCTAAGACCCCAAAGTATCTCCACATCTTCTAACGTCATAGTCGCCTCACCAATAGGAAAATGGACGGTATGAGTCTCTGGTCGCCATCGCTCAACCAAAGTGGTGATCAAGTGATGATCAATGTCTTTTGGCTTCCCACAAGCCAAAAGACCGCCGAATCCAAATTCATGAATATAGTCTACAACCTGCTGATGAATGATTTTACAATCCCATAACTTGCTTTCATATCTGCGGACATACAAAATCTTTCGATCTTGGCCTGCCCAAATCCTTCTTGAAATGTGATCTCGCTGTAGATATTGAATCGAAAGATCCTCTGGGTCGTAGAACAATAGAGCACTTGACTGTGATAAGCTCGCCATTATACAATTCCTAATAAATAAAGTTTGGCAAACACGATGTCAAAAACTCGAACATAATAAGAATATAAATCCAAACCTTTAAAAAAAATCCAACAATAATAATCAATTTCCAACAACAATAATCAATTTCCAACAATAATAGGCAATTTCCCAACAATAAATAGGCAATTTTCCAACAATAATAGACAATTTCCCAACAATAATAGACAATTTCCCAACAATAATAGGCAATTTCCCAACAATAATAGACAATTTACCAACACTAAAATATTTTTGTCTCTACATAACCAAAATTGCACATTCTAAACTAACATACACTACAATATACCATCCAATTAACATACACATTCTTAACTAATATAACATACAATAATTTATCATCTCTAGATAGTCAATCATTTTAGCCATTTTATCAAACACCTAATATACATTACAAACACTACAATATCTAACAAGTTAATGCACTATTCTATACCTTCAAAATCAATCGCAATATAATCATTTTATAATCTAGCATGAGCACCCTCTCGATCACGATTGATGACAATATGCCCTGGAACTGAAGCACGATGAATTGTTTGATGACTTTGATGGTCAATAAAGTGTTGAAGCAACAAGTTGTTGTTGGTGATATTAAGATGTATATTTTGTTGGTTTTTGGCGAGAGTGTTTATCATCAGCTTATATTCATCATCTTCGTCAGAATATGAGGAATTACCAGGAATAAAATTTGGATTCATTTTGAAGGATATATATAGTTTTCAAAGGAAAAGTATGTGAACAACAAGTAGGATGATTGATTGATGAAATGAGTGTATAACATATCTTCAATTTATAATGAAAGCACAAAAGCACAATCTGTGTGCTTTTGATCTCAGTCATTCGTCAAAAAAGCACAAATCAATCTTGGTCGTCCATCTAAAGGCTGAAAGCACAAAAGCACAATCCGTGTGCTTTTGATCTCAGCCATTTATCAAAAAAGCACAAATCAATCTTGGTCGTCCATCTAAAAGCTGAAAGCACAAAAGCACAATCCGTGTGCTTTTGATCTCAACCATTCATCAAAAAATCACAAATCAATCTTGGTGGTCCATCTAAAAGCTGAAAGCACAAAAACACAATCCGTGTGCTTTTGATCTTAGCCATTCATCAAAAAAGCACTAACCAATCTTGGTGGTCCATTTGAAAGCTGAAAGCACAAAAGCACAATCCGTGTACTTTTGATCTCAGTCATTCATAAAAAAAGAACAAATCAATCTTGGTCATTCGTCTAAAAGCTAAAAAATCATTTTATATCTATAAATATAAGAGATTGCACCACCACAACTACGTCATCTTCTTCTTCTTCATCTTCAACTTTTTCTCACAAAATGTCTACTCGTAGACAAAGCTATACAAATGCAGAAGACATCATTTTATGTCGAGCTTATATGCAAATTTCACAAGACCCAATCATCAGGACATATCAGTCAGCAAATTGATTCTGGACACGTGTGGAAGATGCCTTCAACGAAGATGATACTCGACTTGGCCAGAACATTCGCAAAGATCTCTATAGGCTCGTATTCAAACTATCGAGAAAGCAGCAAAGAAATGGCATGGATGTATCCGAGCAGCTGAGGCAAGAAACCAAAGTGGTACTTCAAATGCAGACATAGTGAGTATTGATCATATCTTAATGTAAATTTTCTCTTTTTACATGCGATTAATTCATTATTACTACTTGCAGATGATAGAAGCTGAAAAGACACTCAAGAAAGATCCAAATTACAAATCAGATTAGAAATTTGATCATGTTTGAAACATGATTAAAAATTTTGAAAAATTTCAAGATTGTGCAGGGAGCTCTAGACAACCATCACGTGGACTTCATCATTCCGATTCAGAAACTTTGGCTCATACTCGGCAAGGCTCACCAAGTTTGTCTTCATTTACTATGAGCTGTGACGATGATGACGAACATGTCATTGGTGGTCATTCATCATCATGGTCCATCGGAGTAAAAAAAGCAAAGCAAAAGAAAAAGTAATCTGATGATATGGCAGCTATAATTGCTGCTATAAAAGAACAAAATGAGAAACATGGAGAGGACATGAAAATAGCAAACGCACAAATGAATCAACTTTTGGCAAATCAAAAGGCGTTCTATGAACAAAGACAAGTAATGGAAGAAAATAAAATATTATATACCGACTTGAGCTCCATAGCCAATCCACAAATTCGTGCGTTTACTGAAGTAGAACAACTACGTATTTTACAGAAAAGAGCTCAACAACAAAATCAGCCTAATGATTATGCACCTAGAACATATCATTCATACTTTAATATTAGATTAGGTTTTTATTTAGTTATTGTTATTTCGTTATTTGGCTTTTGTTTTAATTTTATGTATTTGAAATGTGTTTTTTTTTTTTTAGGATTTTATGGTAAGTTTATGTATCTTTTTAATTATTAAGTTTATTTTAAATGTATTTTAAAACTTTATGGTGTGTTATGTACTTTTTTTAATTATTAGTATTGTTTTAATTAATCCTTTGTTAAATTTCATAGTATATATGTAAATAAATTTAAATGTGACTAATTAATTAAATACATTATTCTAATTATTATTTTATTAAATTTCATAATATATGATGTAATTTTATTTAAGTGTGACTAATTAATTAAATTGATTAACCAAACTAATATAATAAAAAGAGTTTATAAAACTCTAAAAATGAATAATTAAATCTCCGAGCATTAATTCATTAACAAACTTAGCATGAATAATTTTAGCATTAATATTAGAATGAAAATTAACAAACTTAATTGTTCTTTGGCATGAATTAACATGGCTACATACAATTTTTTATTTTAATTATTTTTTAGCTTGAATACTTGAACCCATTAACTAAATCGAAGCCCAACTCATTATTCTTCATTAAACCGAAGCCCAACAATTAACTTTAATAGATAAAATAATGGTTAACCTAATTATCTAAACACTATGCGCCGCTTTCTTCTCTCCCCTTTCTTCCTCCTGCGTCTTCTTCCTCCCTCTGCACTTCTTCTCATTCTCTTCACATTCCAACTTTCATAATATAAAAAAGAAAATGATTTAAGTGCAATTTCCAAAAGTTTTTGAGTTTGTGAAAAGTACAAACGCAAAGATGCATTTGTACTGTTCAAAAGCGCAAAATTTTGAGATTTTGCATTTGGTTCTACAACACGATCGGAGGAGTTTCTTTACTGCATTTTGCGTTTTCCAGTACCATTTGAGATTGTCTAATTAATGTTGAGAAGCTAGCCATATGGTAGTGGTTATTTGCAGCCAAAGGTCAAGGGTTCGAAATTCCTTCACCCCATTTTTCGTATTTTACGTTTTTTATTTTTTATCGTATTTTTGTTTTCTTTTTGTTTTTTCATTTTTTAATTTTTCCGTTTTTTGCTTGTTTTGTCTGTATTTTTTTTTTCTTTTTTTTCAAAATAATATTATATATATATATGAAATTAATTAGAATGTGGATTTTTAAATTTAATTAGCATGTGAATTTAATTATAAGAAATTGAATTTACATATGAAATTAATTGAATTTAAAACTATAATAAATTTATTTATTTTTTTCGTTTTGTTTTTTGTTTTTTGTTTTTTCCTTTTTTTTCTTTGTTTTGTTTGTATTTTTGTTTTTCCCATTTTTTGTGTTTATTGTTTTTTAAGATGATATATATATTCATATATATATATATATATATATATATATATATATATATATATGCATTTAATTAGTATGTGAATATTTAAATTTAATTTGCATATAATTTTTTTAGATATCATACAAAATCATTTTTTCCCTTTTTTTTGTTTTTTCATTTTATTTTCGTTGTTTTGCATTCTTTCTTTTTTCTTTATTTTTTTCCTTTTTATATGATATATATATATATATATATATATATATATATATATATATTTATTTATTTAAATTTATTTAAATTTCATTCGCATATGAATTTAATAAGAAATTATTGTTCTGATGAATAAAACTTATTATTTTTATAAATACAAGTTACTGTTTCAATGCACTAAAGTTGTTGTTTAATTAATAAAAGTTACTTTTTTTAATAAAGTTACTTTCTTGCGAATAAAAGTTACTATTCTTGTGGATAAAAGTTATTATTTTAATGTCCAAAAGTTATTGTTTTCGTGAATAAAATTTACTCTTTTGGTGAATAACAGTGACTGTTCTTTTTAATAAAAGTTATTGTTCTTGTGAGCAAAAGTTATTGTTCTTTCGAATAGAAATTATTATTCTAATAAATAAAAGTTACTCTTCTTATAATGAAGTTACTATTCTTATAAAAAAAGATACTTTTCTTGTGAATAAAATTTATAGTTTTTGTGAATAAAAGTTATTATTATAATAAAATAATTTTTTTATTATTTTAATAAAAAAAAGTTATTGGTCATGCAAATAAACGTTAATATATTTGTGGTTAAAAGTTATTGTTATTGCGAATAAAAGTTATTGTTCTTGTAAATAAAAGTTATTTTTATAATGTACAAAGATTATTGTTCTAATTAATAAAAGTTACTCTTTTTTGTAATGAAAGTTATTTTTTTCTGAATAAAAGTTATTGTTCTTGCGAATCAAAGTAATTATTGTAATGTACAAAAGTTATTGTTCTCGTGAATAAAAGTTACTATTTTCAAGAATAAAAGTGTGTTTTTGTGAATAAAAGTTATTGTTTTTATGAATAAAAGTTATTGTTCTTTTAAATAGAAGTTATTATTCTAATGAATAAAAGTTACTCTTCTTATAAATGAAAGTTACTATTCTTGTGAATAAAAATTATTGTTATAATAAATAAAAGCTATTGTTCTTGTGAATAAAAATAATTATTCTAATGAATAAAAATTATTATTTTAATAAATAAAAGTTACACTTAGTCTTTGAAAAAAAAAATTACAAATATTATGAAGTCTAAAAATTTATATGTTATAAATAAAATTTATTATTTTAATGAATAAAAGTTATCTTTTGAATAAAAGTTAATGTTCTTGCAAATAAAAGTTGCAATTTTTTAAAATAAAAGTTAATTTTATTGTGTATAAAAGTTATTATTTTTTTAAATAGAAGTTATTGTTTTCTAATGAATAAAAGTTATTATTTTTAAAAATAAAAGTTATTGTTTTTACAAATAAAAGTTATTTTTTGTGAATAAGGTTATTATTTTTATAAATAAATGTTATTTTTATTTTGAATAAAAATAATTATTCTTATAAATAAAAGTTATTATTCTTGTGAATAAAATTTATTATTTTTGTGAATAAAAGTTATTGTTTTTGCGAACAAAAGTTACAGTTTCTGTAAATAAAAAAATTTAATGTTCTTGTGAATATTATTTTTTTTGTTCTAATAAATAAAAATTATTCTTCTTGTTCATAAAATTTTGTCGTTCATGTGAATAAAGATGATTATTTTAATGAATAAAATTTATTGTTTCTTGTGGATAAATTTTATTATTTTTGTGAATAAAAGTTGTTGTTCTAATATAAATTTATTATTGTTTATGAATAAAAGTTATATAAATTATTTTTCTAGTGTAAGACTAAGACTAATAGTAAGCCACCTCATTGCCCCAAAAAACAAACAAACTCACCTCTTATTAATTATTAAGTGTGGTAGTTTCTTTTCTTCCTTTTCTAAATTGTAATATTAAATTTAAAGATTGAATCACAATAGATTCGAACACAAAATATTTAGTATTAAATATTAACTATTCTATCGCTAAGCCACCATATATATGTGTCGTAGTTTTTGTTGCTTCTTCAGATCAATCCATATTTTGTATAGTTTTGAGATGTTATTATTTGCACATTAAATATAATAAAAAAGTTGGGGTGGCGGGTTGCAACTTTTTATCATCAATGATGACATCAAATTATGTGTTACAATTTGTCTTTCACAATATATATATATTTCATTTAGGAAGTGTTTTGTGTTCTCAATTTTCAGTGTATTTCAGAAAATATTCTTCATTTTTAGCGTATTTTGTAAAATGTTCTGCTATACAAAACGACGTCGTTTTGGCAAAAAATAAGGAGGATTAATAGTGTTTTGTATTCTCAACTTTTATTTTTCTTCAAAGTTGATGACCCTTTTTTGAAAATACGTTAAAAATTAGGAATAATTTCTAGAATATATTAAAAGATAGAAATATTTTTTGGAATATGCTAAAAGTTTGAAACATTTTCTAAAATATGCTAAAAGTTGGAGACACAAAATACTACTCCTTCTGTCCACAATAAATATCTCATTTTTGCCTAAACTGGACGTCCACAATAAAATATCTCATTTCACTTTTATTATTTTTGGGGAATGGACCCTGTACTCCACTAACTCGTTACACTCACATTCCATTATAAAACAAATATATATAAGTGGTACTCATATTCCACTAACTTTTTCCACTCACTTTCATTGACATTTATTAACAAAATCAAACAATTTCTTAAAACCCGCACCGAGTTAAAACGGGTTGGTATATCGCGGACGGAAGGAGTATTAACTTTTTTTTTTTTGCTAAAACAACGTCGTTTTGTGTATTGAGGGTGAAATAAATTATTTCACCTCAGACTACGACGAAATAAATCAGCTTTCGGTCATTGAATATTGTATAGCGGGACATTTTATGGACGTCGCTGAAAATTGGAAACAATTTTTGAAATACACTAAAAATTGGGAATATAATACTATTAAGCCTTTCATTTATTATAAAATTAAAGTTTCTCGATAAGAGTGTGAATCCCAAGAATCATTGTTTAGATTTGTTAGTTGCCAAAAGGAATATGAAGTAATTTCCACGAAAAAGAATATATATATATATATATTATATATAGGGGTGTATTAAAATCAAACTACTCCCTATATACATAACTAAGACCATATCCTAACCATTGGATCCCAAAAACGACAGTTCAGATTAACCAATATTCGAATATCATCATATACTGCATGTTATCACAGGTTTATAATTGATATATATTTAATTAGGCGGAATTTTATTTGATCTCCTTTGAAAGTAGGGATCATCACTCTACATAAATATTTGTTGCAATAATGATCCCTGAAAAATCTCTAAAAAGTCCAACAAAAAGCTTCAATACTTGTGGGCACGCAGGTGTATATATAACTATAATGAATGAAACAAAGAAACA
>JAYDZE010561463.1:0-12634 GCA_034509125.1 Monilaria moniliformis | reverse complement strand
TACCCGGCTAGAGAGTGGTAGCAGAGTTCCGGGTAGAGTGTTGTGTCGCAGTTTGTGCGGATGAAGTCTGCCGGGGCGGGGGCGGGGGCGGAGGCGGAGGCGGAGGTGAGGGCGGCCACCAAAACTGGAGCTAGTAATAGGATTCTCATGTTGGATCGAGCTAGCTAGGCCTGGGTGGGTGAATCCAGTTGAAGTAAATATTATGCTACTGAGTGAGCTCAAGTTACAGTTATATATGTCCTTGTCGAACAAGTTTATCTTTGGCACATGCGATGATATGATTATTTGGACATTAGTTAACCAATTCATATGACCTCGTGAGAGAGAATGTCCAAGTCCAGCACAATAAGTAGATGTGAAAGTAAAATACATATCTGCTTTTGCCGCAAGTTTCGGTTGCCCTCTTTTTCCTGATTGCGATACGACCGCCTCATATCTATCTATCTATTTATCTCTTTATCTATGTCAACCAGTTGTTGCTTTAACGTCAATAACAATATGAACAATCTCTTGCATGCTTAACTTTAAGGGCCCCAAAATTAATTGTTGATTATTGCATACGAATATGTATACTAATTCGCGATATATAAACAAGTTATAATAACTTATCGGATCGTTTTCGAGCGACGGTTCATATATTGATCAAGAACAAAACTAAGCGGAAATCGAATTATTTTCACGACACCAACAACCAAGAGAATATATATGTACATTATATAATTGAACATTATGAGCGCATGAGCCATGAGCCCAGATAAACCAACATCAATAATTGCGATGAGAGAGAGCCCACCACACACACACATATAAATACATATTACATACAGGAAAAGGCTGAAAAAGAAACAAAAGTCAATGACATAATCATATATATAACTAACCACAGATCATGATAGACATATCTATGTATATATAAGCTCCAATCTAGTACCGCAAATCTTGGCGTCACACTGCTGCATGCCCTCATCATTGAAAAACTTTTATGCATGTCCCATCAAATGCATGTTATCTATCTGCTGAGAATACAAATTATGAATGCTCCTCACACATGTCAAGTGTTTCAACATCCAAGGCCCAAGGAGTGCCACCAAATACTCTCTCTATAAGAGATTATTGGTTCGAAGAATCCTACCTAAGTATGAGTTGTAGTTCTATTTTATTTGGATATATATTCTAGTTTGTACTAGTTCGATTGTGTAGTTATTGGAGTAACTATTTAATTTTTTTTATAATCTATTAGTTTGGAATAGCACAAATCATATATCTATATATTATACAATGACAGATCTAGGAAGCATTTATCGTGGAGTCAACGAGCAGTTTTTTCATGTCTTTTCTTTCTTAATTTTGCCTTCTAAATAGTACTCGCATATCTTTCTTTGTTCTGCCACCAAATTTTCCTCATGATATATATAATTTTGGGGCGGTACTGCCACATGTGGGGTCGACAGTAACTTGAATGACCGAATTTAATGAAATTTTTCGATATTCGTGAATGGACGTACGTTGGGATTTATCACTAGCTAGCTATTAAATGTTGCCGATGCATCAGAACAAATGCAAACAAGAAGTTGGTGTAGGTGTAGCCCACAAGTATTACTGAATTGGGCCTACTGTAGACAGAGCCCAGTGGTTCCCTTTGGAGACGTCATCTACCCAAATCCAACACAGACTGCGCTGAGCGCAAACACATATACATTCCCTGATCTTTATTAGGAATTCATAGACTTTTTGGGTCAAAAGTAAATTTATAGCTCCCATTACCAGGTGGCTTTCTGTCTGCTTGATGACGAACAAAGCGTAATTGCTTTTCTCTTTTTTCTATAAAATGGAAGTTAAGATAGAGTGAGTATCAAGACAGTTACCTCACTAATGATACACTTTCTGCCCGGCAGAATAGTGGCGGATCTAGAACTTGAAAATTAAAGGGGCGTAATCCAAGAGCTACAGATGAAAAATTTCTTTCAGTGACTTAAATAATTCAGAGCATATATTTGCACGACATTTTCTTCAGTAAATCCTATCAAATACGATTTCTTCAAACTTTATTTCTTCTAGAGAAGCAAAAAAATTCAAGCTCCGAACCGCCACAAAGGCAGATCCGGTCATCGGGAGAGAGACGGCCATATCGATTTTCCGTTGATGCTAAGGGAAAGTTAGCCGCTGGAGAGTCGGCTGTCCCCTCCCGCCCCCCTTGGATCCGCCAGTGCTGCTGAAATAATCCCATGAATTCATTATACGTACTTAGTCGTAAATTTTCTAAATGGATTATATTTATTTTTGTGTATGGTTGAATGTGAGAATCCAATTTTATTAATTTTTATAAAGCAGTATGTATAGATATAGGGAATTGTTTGAGTTTCGAGCAGCAACACTCCAAATGCATCACCTCTCTCTCACATGATCCATCGATCCTACCAAATTGCACTACCCCTCCGAAACTCATCAGTCTTAAAATAATATATATATATATCCGAGGCGGCCCCACAAAGTCTCACTTTTCAGGCTCTCCATGTGTTGTTCATCAACTGGCGGTGATCAGAAGCAGTCCACCTCTCTCCCACTTTCATTTATGCCCTCACAAGATATTCGCCCACACCCTTTCTCACCTACATTCCTATTCTCAAATTTTATGATAAATATTAACCAGTCAAAGCCGGTCAACTATTTTACCCCTATTCACAGCCCCCTCCAATCACACTCTTCCACGTGTCCCCGTCCCCTAGGAATCCGATGTGTTCTCTCCTATATATTATAATAATGCGGTGCGGAGGCTACTCGTCTTACTTTGAGCCCCGAGCAACGCAATCACCGTAATGGCGCCAAATCCTTGCCGCCTTCCGCCATGTTTCCCCTCGTTCTTCCTCCTACTCCTCCTCCTTGTCCTTCCCCTTCACCGCCACTGTGCCGCAGCCCCCCACAACTACCACGATGCCCTCCGTAAGAGCCTTCTTTTCTTCGAAGGCCAGCGCTCCGGCAGACTTCCCCCCGACCAGCGCCTCCGTTGGCGCAAGGACTCCGCCTTGCACGACGGGGCCTCCGCCGGAGTAACTTTTTTTTTTCTCCCTTCTTCTGACCTGCATTTCGTTTTTGTTCCCTTTTTTCACTTTTTAACGTGGGTTCGTAAATCAGGTGGACTTGACAGGAGGATACTACGACGCCGGCGACAACGTGAAGTTCGGTTTCCCCATGGCGTTCACAACAACATTGCTGTCGTGGAGCGTAATCGATTTCGGCAGAAACATGGGGAGTGAGCTCGGAAATGCGGTGAGGGCAGTGAAATGGGGGACTGATTACCTGCTGAAGGCGACCGCGCACGACGGCGTCGTTTACGTGCAGGTAGGAGATCCGTTGTCCGACCACAACTGTTGGGAAAGGCCGGAAGACATGGACACATTGAGAACGGCCTATAAGATTGACGCCAATCACCCGGGGTCCGACGTCGCCGGGGAAACTGCCGCAGCTCTCGCCGCTGCCTCCATTGTTTTCCGGTCACGTGACCCGGCCTACTCTAGGCTGCTGCTGAGCCGTGCCATCAAAGTAAGTTGACATTTTCTTTTTTGGTGCATGGAAAATTTTCTTTATCTGCACAAACATACACTTTTCCATTTTAGCTTCACGTGAGTGAGCAGAGCCTGATTTCCCAGTGTAGTCCACTCCATCCTTTGAGTTTTTCAATAAATTTCCCAGTTTGATGTTGAAAGATGCAGACTGCAGTTACAGTAGCTCATGTTTGGTTGATTTTAGTGTTAATTAATTAATTAAAAGAAAGAAATCCACATGTCAATTCTTCTAACTGTAGGGTGGATTATAATATTGAGCGTCCATTTGGGAGTGATTAACGCCTCTTTTATGGCAGCAAAATAATATAAAAAGCATGATTCAGATAATTGATTGGGTGGGGGTGTACGTAGGTATTCGAGTTCGCAGACAAGCACCGTGGCGCCTATAGTTCAAGCTTACAGTATGCGGTGTGCCCTTTTTACTGCGATGTGAATGGTTACCAGGATGAACTGCTGTGGGGTGCGGCATGGCTGCACAAGGCGTCTCGGAGGAGACTGTACAGAGAGTACATAGTCAGGAACGAGGTGGTCTTAAGAGCTGGAGACTCCATTAATGAGTTTGGTTGGGATAACAAACACGCCGGCATTAATGTGCTCCTTTCCAAGGTTTACTTAATTAACTACTGCTATCTGCCTTTCAATTGAAACTGAAATTGTAATTGTAATGCAGGAAGTACTGATGGGTAGATCCAATGATCTAAAATCGTTCCAGATGAACGCAGATGGTTTTATTTGTTCCTTGTTGCCTGGAATATCTCATCCTCAAGTTCAGTACTCTCCAGGTAAATTTATTCATTAGCCAGCTAGTTTAATCATAATCAGACAACTATCTAGTACATCATATCAACTATTTACTATTTTGAAGGTGGGTTAATATTCAAGGCTGGAGGGAGTAACATGCAGCATGTCACATCTCTATCATTTCTGCTTTTGGCTTACTCCAATTATCTCAGCCATGCCAATCACGCCGTTACATGTGCCCACACCTCTGCATCCCCTGCTATGCTCAAACGATTGGCCAAGCGTCAGGTCTCTCTCTCTCTCTCTCTCTATTGCAATTATCCCATCAGTCACGCCATAAAAAACTTGTCCGATTATATTGAGTTCAATTGCATATATGACCGTTGTAGTGGTGGACCAAGATGGTTTGTTTGTTTGTTTTCCAAATGATATCGGAGAATTAATTGGGGTTGGTTGAATCAGGTGGACTACATTCTTGGGGATAATCCATTGAGAATGTCGTACATGGTGGGGTACGGGCGACGTTATCCGGAGAGGATCCACCACCGGGGCAGTTCACTACCATCGATGGACGCCCACCCAGCCCACATTGGGTGCAAAGCAGGGTCTCGTTATTATTTGAGCCCAAACCCGAACCCAAACATATTAGTTGGTGCGGTAGTTGGCGGACCCAACAGCTCTGATGCCTTCCCTGACTCGAGGCCTTTCTTTCAGGAGTCTGAGCCCACCACCTATATCAATGCTCCTTTGGTCGGCCTTCTCGCTTACTTTTCCGCCCATTCATGACCACAGTCATTAAAAAGTAACGAGTGGTTGGCAAAGGTCACCCTCTCCCCCACCCTCTAATCTATTCTTAACCCCAAATCACTCCATCATCCCCCTAATTAAGTGTATCTCCATATGCTTATTCTTTCCAAAACACACAAGTACTTCTATTTATATCATGTTTCTTTTACTTCTCTCTGCGTCATTCCCCAAACAACACAACAGTGTTAAATATAATATCGCCTTATCATCTATTACTGGTCTCGGATTATATGCCAACACTTGTCACTTTTTGGGGGATCAATATTTGCATTGCAATATTTTAAATATTACCCATCAAAATAATCTTAAAGCATACTAATGTTTATATAATAACTATATCAACTTTGACTTCATATTACTAATCTTAAGATTTTACTAAAAAAATTAGT
The DNA here is from genome assembly GCA_034509125.1 of Monilaria moniliformis. NCBI lineage: Eukaryota > Viridiplantae > Streptophyta > Magnoliopsida > Caryophyllales > Aizoaceae > Monilaria > Monilaria moniliformis. The sequence continues at coordinate 7,134 of JAYDZE010561463.1, read as the reverse complement.
ATTAAAAATAGGACGAATAAATTAAATAATAGTGTGTATTTATAAAGATTGTAACTCTTTTTAAGATTTTGTCAAATCCTCATCCCTTTGATCATATGATATGCAAAATAAGTTGAGAAAAAAAAAAAACATCTGTCAATCAATCCTGTTAAAATCCTCCCCAAGAAAGGGGAATCACGCTAACACGCCATTGCAAAATCACAAGCCACAAAAGAGTGCCAATGATACGGGCTTTCCATCTCCTGAGCCTATGCTCGTAGAACAGCCCATAGCCATACAATCCAGCGCTCGACCACAGCGTACCATCGTGCTATGTTTAGTTTTCTTTATGTATTTAGGTATTTGAGTCAAATAGTCAAACTGCACAAGGTTAGATAACTATAAAAAGATTCATGTTAAGTCATGAATTTCACAAGAAATAGAATTACAAAATTTCCTCAAACTCTAATCTCTCTCGGCTACTCTCTTCGCCGCCTCCCTTTCTTCTCTTCACGTCATGTATCAACCAATTATTTTCGGATCCTCCCATGTCAACTCTCCTAGTAAGCAGATTAGCTTGGAAAGACAATCTCGAGCTATCGATCGTCATCAACCTCGCAAGTTGATATATAGGCATAGCTCACTGTGTTGTGGGTCGTATGTAAGTGTCATAGAGAGAACCAATAAGGTCATAATCTCATCTCCTTGCTTCGTTCTCCACTAGATCACAGTGATGAATATCATGATCACGATAAGTATTAATGAAGAAACCAACGTCACGTCGCAACCATGGATCTTGAAAAACTTTTTCATTACTCAATCAAGTAAAACTTGGATTATGAATAATTCAAGAGATTTGATTTTTGTCTAAAACGATTTCGGTCTGAAACTGGTCGTAATTTAAATTTTTTAATATTCATTGACTTCATACCATTTTTTTTTATCTCATTTCTTACTCAAAAATTAACACCTAGAACCCTATCATTTCATCATTTATTCCCTCTCACTATTCATAAATCACATATTTTATTTTTTATTCTTTTTTATTTTCTTATATTTATTATATATTTTAATTAAATTAAATTCTTAATTTAATTAAAAATACAAATTATATTAAAATAAAAAATACTATATAATTAAAATCCTAAATTACATAATTAAAATCCTTCATCAAGGAAAAGGCCACAGTGGGACGGCTGCGGATGCTCTAACTAATAACTCACTTATCGGTCTATCCGTCTATGGCGTCTTCTCCAGTTCCTCAGCCAATTGAGAATACAAAATCAAAACAACAATCAGCCTCGCCCTGCTGCGGACCGCCCACGTCCAGTCTTGCCTTGGCCGCCCGAACTCGGTCTGTCGCGTCTGCCCTGAGTCCCCCAATAAGAAATCAGAAATCAGAAAATAATCGAAGGGCGCCGCTGTAGTGCACAATCTCGCCCTGCCGCCGAGCGTCGCCGCCGCCAGTTTGACGGTTAGGAAATCCAACGGTTTGGTGGCTCATAGCAGAGCAGCTGCGGTGTGTGAATTGTGATCGGTGTACTACTTGATAATTCCAGTATGATGCTGCGGCTCCAACTCCGGGCCTCCCATCCCAGCCCTTGGCAGAGATGGAACAACAACTCAACAACACGCCGCCGCCGCCGCAGCAGCAGGAGCAACACCGACCTTCTTCTTCCTCCTCTACCCGTGCCCACCACTTCCACCCCGCCCGACCCGCCATTCTCGACCTCTTCAATCTCTACTTGGGCGTCCGTACTTCTTTATTGCTTTTGCATTCCGATTTTTAATTCTAATTTAGTTTTTCGTCTTCACAGAGGAGTTCGCTGCAGGAATCAGATGAATCAGTTAGAGAACTCAGTATTGGCACGAGTTCCTACTTGTTTCCCTGAAAATTCTTAATCTTTTTTTATTATTATTTATAAAAGTTACAATCTGCTGTTGATTGCTTGCTAAGTATGTGAAGCACAATCTTCTATTTTGATAATCCATTATGTTTCTTCGTTAATTCAGATAGTTGTACTGCTCAAAGTGATGACATAATATTTTGTCCAGAGTAAAATGAGGAAAAATGATGTATTATGTTTGGCGATTGAAAGAGAACGATAACAACTATGAAATATGAATGAACAATTACTGACTTTCAACTTAATACATCCCTTCGAAAATCAGAGTAAATATATTTATAAGCTGGTTTCAGACTCTATTAGCGGGCTTTCAGGGGATTACTAAATATGATCAGGGTAGCACATGAGATATTCAATCACTGCAGAAATGAGAAACACTATTGAACTCCCATTATTGCATAAGAAACACGTACTAATATGCTTATAGACTTATATACATCAATATGTCATAATTTGGGGATGTTAAATGTTGGTGCTTTAAAATGCAGAACTAATCAAGTTCTGTAAATTATTTCGTTGCTTTCTCCTCTTTCTTCTTTTCAATTGGCTACATCAAAGAACTTATTCATGCTGGAAGCCATTCTATGCTCCTCAGTGCTCCTTAAACTTATGGGCTGTCATATGAATTATTCTCCTGATAGATTTGTATGTTTATGTTAATCACAGGAACAAGACACTGAAGCGGGTTACTGCTATTAACAGAAAGCTTCCTCCCCCTAATGAACAGTTCCTGTTTGACTTTGAGCAGATACAGAACCAATTTCCTGTAAGCTTTTAGTAGCTTCCTGAAAATTCATAAAAATGCTATTTTCAAATTACGAACTTTGGTTGGTTGATATAGTCTCTTCTCTGATGTGAACTTTTCTCCAGGACCAGGAACAAGTACGTGCTGTAACAGAATCTGTCCTAATATCTCTTGTTATTCAATGCTGTAATCATGCTCCTAGGGCAGAGTTTCTGCTCTTTGCTTTGCGTAGTTTGTGCAATATAGCATACATAAACTGGGACTCATTCTTGCCGTCTCTTCTTTCTTCCGTTTCTTCTGCGGAGACCCTGGTTGGTCAGGGCAGTCAAGCTATGGCTACTGTTGCTTCTGCAACTTCATCACAGTCAGGAGTCCCGCCACCTTCAAATGCCATTCCCAATTCTGCTAATTTTCAGTCATCAAATCCTGCATCTCCTTTGCCTTCAATTCATGGTATTGGATCCCCTACACAATCAGCTGCTGAGCCATCCACGCTGTTTCCGATGAAGTCAAATGATGTCATCTGCACTGGTCAACAAGCAGCGAGGGCCAATTATCTGTCAGGGAAAATGTTAATTATGATCGGCCTTGAGTCTAATCTAATGCCAGTCACACACTTTGATATCTTTAGCCACTTGTTGAATTGGCTTGTCAATTGGGATAAAAAACAGCAAGGGCTTGATGGATTTGATAGTGCACAGTTCTTGAAGCCTGAAAAGGCCCTAATTGAATGGTTACATGATTGTCTAGATGTGATTTGGCTGTTGGTTGATGATAATAAATGTCGTGTGCCCTTTTATGAGCTCATATGCAGCGGCTTGCAATTTATTGAGAACATACCAGATGATGAGGCACTGTTTACCCTTATTTTGGAAATTCATAGAAGGAGGAGATATGATGGCAACCCACATGCAAATGTTAGATCAACATCTGCATTGCCCTACATTTGGAACTCCTCGACACTTACCACAGGCAACCACCACTGGTGAGACAGTGACAAACATGAGATATTCACCAATCACATATCCAAGTGCACTTGGAGAACCTTTGCATGGAGAGGTATGCCATTTTCTGTTTATTGTTGGGAATTTATACTGTATCTTTCATTAGGAATATAATATAATTGCAAAATCAGGGTATGCGGACCTGATGTTTTCTAAGAAATGAATTTATAATGACCTTGGTCTGAAAATCAAGAGATGGGCTGAAAACATAATAATACAGTTTTGCTTCTTTCTGAAGCTATTATAATATAATCTGCATAGGCTTAATGTATTAATAGAATGTTGGTATCACTAAATAGAACTTGTTAGATCACTCTTTTCATTACCTGGATAGGAACTTGCAGCATCCATTCGAGAGGAAGTCTTGACTGGGAGCGAGCTATACGATGTCTGAGACATGCCTTTCGCAACACTCCATCTCCGGACTGGTGGAGACGTGTGCTGCTTGTAGCACCCTGCCACAGGGCTCATGCACAAGGACCAACCCCAGTGCTGTTTTTACTTCCGAAATGATTAGTGAGGCAACAATTGATAGGATTGTGGAATTGCTGAAGTTGACAAATGCAGGCAAGTTTTAGTGTTGTTGTAGTAAAGTATTGCAAATGTTTATTTTTCTTACATGTGAGTGTAACCATGCTTTGTTGTGTTTACTCTCCAAAAGAACTCCTTTAGACGCTTATTGGTTAGATGGAAACACATTGTTATCCTGAGATGTTATTATTGTTTATTTATCATCAACTGTCCTTTTTTACTATTTTCCATTCTGTTAACTTGCAGAAACAAATTGCTAGCAGGAGTGGCTTATTGTTTCTGATGTATTCTTTTCCTCATGAAACACGGATGCGTTGATTTTGTTGACAAACTAGTGTGTCGACTTCAAGACGGTGATCAACATATCCTCAGGACCAGTCATGTTACATGGTTGCTTGCACATATTATCCGTGTTGAGCTTGTGATGAATGCTCTAAATACAGACTCAAGAAAGGTAGTCCCTCATTTTACTGAAACATGGCATACTTTACAATCTTGTTGTGTCCTCTTTTTATTTTGGTGCTTATTTGGATTTGAATTTCAGCGCATACTCTCTAATTTATGTTTTCCATCTTATTTTTTGATTGACAAAGTAGCTGATCATCTACCAATCAATCAATGAATATTATTATATTAACTTATTTAAAACACTGCTATAAATCTTATGAAAGCACAATCTTCTAATCTGTTGTAGCATCTTAGTTAGTGAATTGATCTTGTTTGCTTAGATTAATCTTTCGTGCTCTGTTTTGATTTACTTGGCAGCTTGAAACACTTTGGAAATTATTTCCCGCGCCTGCATATCTCAATCTTACTATTTAGTGTCTGTACTATTTTGGTCGTATCTCATTCGTTACGTATCCGATTGCAGCAATTTTCGTACCGTCGAAAAGCTTATTCAAATGCCAAAAGCCATATAGGTTTCGATAACCGAGGAGCTTCTTCTTGAAGAACAAGTTGTAAATGAGGTTAAATCTCACCAACATCTCTACACATCTGCAAGAGTGAGTGTGTCCCGAAATTCAATACAAAGCAAGTAAACCAACAATGGTTTAAAATGAAAAACACAATATATCCCTTTTGATTCAGTTAGTTTATCAAAGTATCACCACTGAATTTCAAATCCATTTTGTTGAAAATTCCAAATCTGGTATGATTTCTTTATTTAAGCAAATAATGGCACGACTAGCTTATGGCTAGAGCAATCACTGCACGATGCTATCTATCAGTAAGTTTGCCAACAAATTCTATATTTTATGGATTTAGGTATCGTATCGAACCTTGCCAAATCAAGTATTATCCCTATATCTAGCCTATATATATACATGGATTCTTGTTGGGCCAACTAACGTATTTTCCATATTAATTATATATAATGATGGATGAATGATTGGAGTTTCTTCAGAAAATAAAGTTTTAAGGACTATTATATATAGAGTAAGATAGCTTAAGAGATTAAGATTAGGATTAGGATTAAAAAGTTGAATGACGTGACGGGCCGCAATTTTGTATTCAATTCGGAGTCAAAATCAAGAGAGAATTCTATACTTGGACGCCAAATAGCATTATTACGCACTGATTGCGACTAATTACGTAAGCACCCTTATATATTCAGGGGCGTTTGGTAGTCATGTTAGGATTGTGTAAGATAGTTAAATCGTATTAGTATTTATGATAAAATTTAAATTAGAGATAAAGATAAGGATTTTAGTATGCTATTTGGTAAGTAAGATAGAAAGTAGGATAAAAATTAATGGAATATTTGGTAAACATGATTATATTATAGATAACGTGTGTAATGACTTTTTTACCTTTTTCAATTATAAATATTATTTAATTTTAATAATTTGTAATCAATTAATTTAATTTTACCCTCAAGATACATAATTTTAAGTTAACATAAGAGAATAGTGATTTTCACACCAACCAATGCAGGCCTAGATAACCAAATACGGGTCGGAACATGGATACAAACACAACCAAAATCACTGTTTGATCATGATAGTGTTATCCTATCATGGGCTATCCTATAAAGCAAACACCCCCTTAGAGGGTGTTTGTTTCTTATATTAATCCATATTATGATAAGTTAACACTAGTTATTTAATGGTTTGGTAGGTATGTTTGTATATTATACTGGCCCGTGTTGGACGAACGGCCGTCGATATGGCAGGATTCAAAGCATGTTAGGCTAGGTTATACAATCTGGCCAAATCCGTCAGATAAACTATCTGAAGACGTGTGAATTCGGTGAGTGAGTTTGAGATTGTGCTAATTGCCCTTATACAAAAATTAAAAACATAGGGTATAAAAGTCCAACAACTAAAGAAATCATAAATTGAAACATCCACATCAGATAAGAAATAAGTTTTCCTGCATGTGCAAAGAGACAACCAAGCATCATATTATGTAATCTAAACAATACTAATCCGGTTACATTATCTTATATAAATCCAAAAGATAGATAATCCTACCATCTACTCTACTAGTATTATTTTTTGCTCTCACTGTATCATTAATTTCATATTATTTTATTATACATATTAATAATTAAGATCAATGGGTGAGGATGATTTATACTTATTACAAGAGAAAAAGGAAATTATAAGATTCTCCCCCTATATATAGTATTGGGTTGGGGTTATAGTGGGCACAGATAAGAACTAAGAAGCCAAATCTTTTGGAATCTATAATTCAAGTTGGATGATGCGATGGATCTGTATACTCCAATTATGAGTACGTCCAATGCCTTGTCATTAATGCTGTATTCGTCATTTTCCCATCTTAATATTACAATTAATCAACTCCCATCACAAACTTAAAAAGTAAATAAATTAAAAAATACATATTATTATCCGCAGTATATATAGCTAATACTCCCTCCGTCCGCAATAAAATGTCTCATTTTATTATAAATGGACGTCCGCAATAAAATGTCTCATTTCACTTTTACTATTTTTGGTAAATG
>JAYDZE010561452.1:0-12635 GCA_034509125.1 Monilaria moniliformis | reverse complement strand
TCACCGAAATTTTGATCCGTGGGATAATTGAGAAAATATGAAAAGTTATGATTTTATGTTCCAGTTTCAAAAGTTATTGGATTGACCAGAAGTCAACGAAAAGTTATGATTTAAATGGCAATTATCCCTAAAATATATTTATACAAAAATAAATTAATCTTACCCCCTATCATTGGGAGTCTGGCCGACTCCGTCACTGATTCTGATCATAAAGACTAGCCCATTTTACACAAAAATATATAGTGAGGACTCGATCAGAAAGTAGTAATGTATAGAATTTTGAAAGATATTTACGCAAAATTGTGTTAAATTTCTAAAAACTTCAAATTTAGATGTAAGGACTAATAGTAGCCAATGACACAGTTGATATCGATCGTGCATATTGGGTCCTGCTATGCGTGCAAGAAGGGCCACGGGAGTACAGGGCGCACGGGCGCTGTGCGCAGGATGCCCAGGCCACCGCGGAGTGCTGCGCGCTGGGCGCCAGGCGAGCCGGGAGTGCCGGGCGCACTGCCTGCTGGGCGCAGGGGAATGGACAAGCCCGACACTGCTTGTGCGCGGGCAACACAAGGCCTATCTGAGGGGCTGACCACAACGGGCCAGCCCATTGTTCGGATAGATTAGAATCGAGACTTATCTTTTAAGAGTCCTTGTTCTAATAGGAAACCATGTTATCTCCTTAAGAGATAATTATGGAACTTTATCTTTTAGCATTTGTTCTTATCTTCTGTAAAAGATAGCATTGTATTTCAAAAGATATCGTGCCTATCTTCTTAGGTAGATAGAGCCTTGTTAGGAGTAGGATTCGTGAATTATGGTATATAAATACTCGCTTGAGGTTAGAGAAAGAGCATATTGTCTAATAGATAGGTACAACCTTGGAACCCACCTAGGCATTAGGTGTGGCGGTCCTCTTAGGAAGAATTGTACTCGGTTCTTTTGGCAAGGCTATAAAATATCACGTTTTTCTTATCTATCTTCTCTCAATTACTTGCATCTTAAACTAATTTTCCCGTGTTTAGCACCATCAGCCTTTACTCCATATCAATTGGTGCGGTGAACGTGGAAAACTCAATGAGATTGTGAACACCCGCATCATGGACATCCAAACCACGGAAGCGCGCCTCGATGAGATAGAAAAAGGAGTGGGTGAGATCCGCCTCCAGCTCCAAGGAGGAATAGATGCCCTCAATGCTCGCATGCAAACGCTCGAGATAAGCCTCAACGCCCAAATCGAAGTACTCTCCAAAAATTTTTAAATCTACCAATAATATGGAGAAGGCCGTGGAACTACACAACCACAACAAGACAACAGACAGCGTGGAGAAGGCCCCAGGCAGTATGGAGTTGGACGTGGAACCGCATAGCCACAACACTTCACCCTGCACATCAGTTCCCGTACTTTCGGAGCCATCATCCCCGAAGCCCCATCCGCCATCACCCTCGATGCCCCGAGTCCAGCATCCAAACACGGCTGGGATACCATGCCCTCAGCTCGCGCTGAGGCCACGATGTTTTGCCCCCTGCCATTGTCGCCTGTTGGTGCCCCAAAAGTGTGGGCAATGCCTTCGCTTTTCGTGGAATGCCGCACGAGCATCAACGCATCCTCGAGCGAGACCCACCATGGTGCCGTCCCGTGCGGCTCCCTGACCGCCACCGACCCCGACGGGGCACCCGCTGATCCCTGCGGTCGCCAGAGACCGCCACCCATGGCCTCAAGCGTTGGCCAGCTCCGCGCCCGCCCGTTCATTGGTACGAGACCAACGGACGTCGTGTCGCTCCATCTTCAGGGAACCAAGGACATCTCAGTCCGGACAAAGTCCCGTATACCGCACTGGCATCGTGGCATGTGCCAACACCGCTTCCCGACATGATCATCTTGAAAGGCCGCCCTTGCCCACCATCCGACCGCCCGTCCGACTCTTACGACCCAGCCTTGGGGACAAGGTTGTTTCGGTTCGGGCGGGAATTGATATCGATCGCGCATTCTGGGTGTTAAGGGCCACGGGAGTATAAGGTGCACGGGCTCTTCGCGCAGGACACCCAAGCCACCGTCGAGCGCTGCGCGCGGGGTGCCAGACGCACTGAACGCTGGGCGCACTGGCCGCCCCGGCGCACGAGCATGGAGCGTCGGGCACACTGCCTGCTGGGCACAGGGGACTGGACAGGCCCAACACTGCTTGTGCGCGGGCAAACACTAAGGCTCATTTGAGGGGCTGACCACAACGGGCCAGCCCATTGTTCGGATCAATTAGGATCAAGTCTTATCTTTTAAGAGTCATTATTGTAATAGGAAAGCATGTTATCTTCTTAAGAGATAGTCATGAATCTTTATCTTTTTGTGGTGTCTTTATCTTTTAGGATTTGTTCTTATCTTCTGTAAAAAGATAGCATTTTATCTCAAAAGATATAAGATTCATGAATTATGGTCTATAAATACTCCCTTGAGGTTAGAGATGGAGCATATTGTCGAATAGATAGATATAACATTGGAACCCACCTAGGCATTTGGTGTGGAGATCCTCTTAGGAGGAATTGTATTTGCTTCTTTCGGCAAGGCTATACGATATCACATTTTTCTTATCTATCTTCTCTCAATTACTCGCATGTTGCACTATTTTTCTCATGTTTAGCACCATCGGCCTTTACACCATATCAACAGTTTATACCTGAATTCATAATTTTCACACAAATTTTAAAACATTATAAGTACTTTCAACATTTTGCAATTACATCTCTAATCTTTCCTAACAAAATTTGTCCGAAGTGTACCACCAAAAAATAAATAAATTAGACATACTAGAATTGAAATTTTAAAAAGTGATACTGTAATTGAGTAAATATTATATTATTTGATGCAATTAACCCTTAAATATAAAGTTTTTTTGAAGACCACTAGGATTAAGATTTTTATGCAGTTACTAAGTTTGAAATAAGTCGCTAAAAGTAGATCTGATGTGACATTAACCTTTTCAAAAGGAAAATACATAAGATGGGCCCTCATATTATGGGTTAACAGCTATGCATATATAAAAAAGGAATAATTAAATATTTGCATGCGAATGCTATTATCGTCTCAATTATTCCAATTTACGCACCATCGCTCATCTTCATTCAATGTAGCAGATAGCAGATAGCAGACCGCCTAACTATTATTGGCTTCACAAATTTTATTTTCACATACTAACTGATTTTTTATAGTGACCTCAATATTTAACTAAAATTGGCCCAAACCTTCAATATCAAGAAAATTTTGAAATGTTTTACCTTTTCAACTTAGTGATTACTCTTATTTTACATATGAACTGATTTTGATAGTGATTTCAAAGTTTAACTAAGCTTGGTAGAAACCTTCAATATCAAGAAAAAACTCACATGCTAAACCTTTGGAATTTAGTGATTACTTTAAAATTTAAATTATAGAAAAACACAATATTTATACAACACAACCGAATGAGATTCATTAGACATGTCAAAATATCTAAATCCAAATTTATATGTAATTGCATAGTTATGGTTTAAAAAACGTTTTGTAAGCAATTAGATTCGAATCTTGATCTATTCGACATGTCAAAAATTTGTTAGATGATTTTAGACAAAGATTCCCTGTAGAAAAATTATTTTCAAAGCTTATAACTACAATATAATATTGTTTCTCTATATATCAATTCAAAAATATAAATCTCGATGTATGTAGTGGTCCTCCCCTCTTTCATATACAAGTGAATAACATAAATTTAATCCTAAAATTTAACTAAAAAAGTAAAGTATAAACCCCAAAACCATTTCTTAATTCTTACACAAGAATAAGTGTCGGCAGCCTCTCAATATTCTACCCGCATCTATAAAAGCTGTTATTATAGTTAACTAATTTTTAAGTTACATTTCCTTTTTTGTTCTGTTTCTATTTCTAGTTCTTCTTCACCTTCTTGATTTCCACATCTGCGTATCTCAAACTGGGATTCAGTTAGTCATTTGAGCCAACAGCCATTGTACGTTCTAATCATTTTCTTTTTCTTTCTTGTTGTTCGATTTACCGATTTGGGACTGAAAATGGGCAGAAAAATGAATGAGATATTGCATCAATGGGCGTTGGTTGTGGTTTCTTTGATGATTTTGGTGAGAACTGAAAGCTTCTTTGTTGATATTACTTATGTTCAGAGTGCTGTGGCAAAAGGAGCAGGTGAAATTAAATAATTCCAATATGTGAAGTTGTTGTTTTAGTTTGCTCTCTATAAATTGTGTCTAACTCTGTCTCTGTGTGTGTGTGTGTGTGTATTTTGATAGTTTGTTTGGATGGGAGTCCACCCGCATACCATTTTGATAAGGGGTTTGGAGCAGGAATCAACAATTGGTTGATTCATATCGAGGTATGGTTTCCTCTTGTTCTATGATCTTTGATATTTGTCGTACAATTCGAAAGATTTTGAGTAGGTACTAAGTTTATGTAGTGTTAGAAGAAATATATTTGTTGTGATTTCTAAATTAAGTTGAGTTTGTATTGATACAATACATGTAGTAAGTAATGTTGAAGGTGAGGAGCTAGCTTATTCGTTTTGGATTAATAGGGAGGAGGGTGGTGCAACAATGCAACGACCTGCCTAGTCCGGAAAAGCACCCGATTAGGTTCCTCCAAGCAGATGGCTAAACAGGTCGCCTTTTCTGGGATTTTCAGCAACAAGCCTAAGTTCAATCCTGGTATACCTTTCAAACTTTGATGTGTATTGTGCTTTCTAAATCACCTTTTTTTCTACTTGTTTCATCATGTTTTAAACGAATGGCTTGGTGTGATGTTGGCCTAGATTTCTATAACTGGAACAGGATCAAGGTTAGGTATTGTGATGGGGCATCATTTACTGGTGACGTAGAAGCAGTTAATCCAGTAAGTCCGGGCAATCCGTTTTATCATATAATGTTGATGTGTATCATATAATTGATAATGTGTCTAATTTGATCAGGCTACTGGTTTATACTACAGAGGAGCAAGGGTCTTCGTTGCCATTGTTGAGGACCTTTTAGCTAAAGGAATGAGTAATGCTCAAAATGCAAGTATTCATGAGTGAGAGAGAGAGAGAAAGAGAGAGGCTTGATTGCTTGGTTTGATCATGACAGTTACAGACTATTATCCTATGCAGGCTGTTCTATCTGGATGCTCAGCTGGTGGATTGACATCGATTCTTCACTGTGATAGATTCAAATCTCTTGTCCCCGCGAGCACCAAAGTGAAATGCTTTGCAGACGCGGGCTTTTTCATTAACACGTAAGCTCCCATTCATGAACTCACTCATAGCCTTAAGTAAAACCAGCAAGAACTATGTAGCTAGCTCATCTATTTTTAGCTTATCTGGTATCGTTTATGACCTAACAGGAAGGATGTTTCTGGAGCTCAACACATTGAACAGTTCTACAATGATGTTGTTACAACACATGTAAGATTTTAGAAACCATTTTTGCCTCAGCCAACTCATTTCTGCAGTCTAACTCTAGCTTCTGGCCGCAGGGATCCTCGAAGAATCTGCCCCAATCATGCATGTCGAATATGAAGCCAGGCCTGGTTCGAGCCATTATTACAACTAGATGATTTTCGTTGCTAAACTATTCGACTTTTTTCACATGTTGGCATGTCTATATTTGCAGTGCTTCTTCCCTCAAAACATGGTGCAAGGAATTCAGACACCTCTTTTTCTTGTGAATGCTGCCTATGATTCATGGCAGGTCAGCACACATCTATGTCTATCTTCACTCCCACATGATTTCTTGAAAAATATGAGCTATTAGATCGAATGCGTGAAGGCGTATTTCTGCAGCAAATGCGTGATTTTTTCAATCAGTTGGTTGAAAACTGATACTAGGAAATCATGTTGCTGTTAGTTTGTTCGGCTGACTTGTTCCTCATTTGCCAGATCAAGAACATTTTGGCGCCTGGTGTTGCTGATCCACATGGCCTCTGGCACAACTGCAAGACTGATATAAACAAGTGCTCGACCAGCCAGCTGCAGGTCATGCAAGGTTGATGCCTAAAACCACTTCATCTGCTAGTTTATATGCTGCAAATAAAAGCATTTCATGGTGTGATTTTTTTTTTTGTCGTGTCTTTTTTCCAGATTTCAGAACGGAGTTTCTGGGTGCGTTAAGTGGAGTCGAAAACTCTGCATCAAAAGGGTATTTCATCAACTCTTGCTACGCCCATTGCCAGACTGAAATGCAGGAGACATGGCTCAGAGACGATGCCCCCGTCTTGGATGGCAAGGTGAACCGTTTTCTACTTCTTTAGTAGCGTTTTTTTTGCTTATATGTCAGTGATGCTGAGGACATGTGTGTTTTGATCTGCAGAATATAGCGAAAGCTGTCGGAGATTGGTACTATGATAGAAGCCCATTTCAGAAGATCGATTGCCCTTACCCATGTGACAAGACTTGCCACAACAGGGTTTTCGACCAACAAGACAGCTCGTTATAGATACACTGCATCGATGATGGGGTTCTTGAAGGATACATAATTGAAGATTATTGAAACATATATGATAGAAGATATGCAGAAATTATCCTATCATTCATCAAGAATTTGCAAATAATGAAAAATTGTAAAACAAAAGCAGAGAAACTCTGTTTTTTGGTGTGGAGGTTTCAAATATTATTATTAAAGCATAAATGTATTTCATTGTCTGCTAAACATTTTACCTCATAAATAAGATACCTTAATTTTGTACAAAACCAATTGTTTCACAAAAGTTGCTTCAACGAAATCAGTAGTTTCTCCGACCTAGCTGCCCTACGAATTGATCAACGGCCATCATTACGCGACGCTGCTCCAATCGAGCCATCGTATCTGCGATGTAGATCACACGGACGACACATAAATCAATCTGAAATTGCATAAATGTATAAAATTTCTATGACTAAAATCTGTGATTTCTTACGGTCCAACCAACAGGAATGCCGATGTCTGCATCACTATAGCGCCTTCACCGGCATGCTTCAAAGAGTTCAAGCTCCTTGCGCAGAACCAGTAATTTATACATAAATAAGTAATTTGTTTTTGTATATTATATTACATGTTTGTTGGATGTATTAACCAAATCATTTACACAAAATTTAAGGAGTTTACTGCAAGAATACATTATTATAAAATTATAAAATCAATTGTGTAATTTAATAATAATTTAATCTTGATTTAGAAGGGATACTAACATCATATTGTAAATACCCGAGCACACATACGTACCTCTGTAGCGGGTGGTTGCCGCCATTATCTGGCCGCTTCAATCTTGCGTAAATACTCTGCAACCTTTCCTCTGAAAGCTTACCCCTTACGCTTCATTCATTTGAAATACCCCCCATTTTTAGTTGTGTTAGAACACTTGACTGATATTATATAGACATTTGCCTTTGTTGACATAATTTATGTGGTGAAGGGGTAGGTTGATATTTAATTCACAATGAAGTGTTTAGGTGTGAAAAATAATATGCAGTGGTTAGAATTGATATTCAATTCACAATACTCTCCTGGATTCAAAGCATTTGATAATATCATTTTTGGTACCTATAATATGACATAATATCGTTTTTAGTACCTACTACATGTTCAGTACAAAAAGCTTTGGGATTGTACATAAGACTTGATTAATACTGCCTTCTAATGTCTTTCATATTTAAAACCTTGTTTTCGTGGCGACCACATCTTTGGACTGTGATCCTCTTGCTCCGTCTATTTGGAACCACTCTTGGTTCAGGCCTCTTCATCTACACTTTGAAATAAATTTAGTACTATATTGTGAACATTTGGTCTGTCAATAATTTGTGCTTAAACCGTACCTTTTTGATTCATGAGGACTCAGAAGCGGGAGCTATTTGTTCAGGTCGAACCCTTTCTTCTTGAGATGGCTGCGTTCGGCGAGGAATCTGTTACATTATAAAATATCATAACCGGTACCTCAAAGTTTGCATAATATCATAAGCGGTATCTAATGGTTGGAATAATATCATATAGGTACCTAAAGGTAAAGGTTTGCAAAATATCATGACTGGTATCTAAAGGCTGGAATAATATCATAACAGGTACTTAAAGGTAAATGTTTGCAGAATATCATAACAGGTACCTAAAGGTTGGAATAGTATCATTACAAGTACCTAAAAGTTCGAATAATATCATTATGGGTACCCAAACTATTGTGATATAACATTTGAAGTACCTAAGTATCAAAATTATAGAATAGAAACACTTAACTAACCTCTTGTGAACCATTGGTACAGTTGCGTCTATTATGCCATTCTCCACTACATCTGCCACACCTCATCATGAGGCTGCGTTTCAGTGCTTCGACACCTTCATCATCAACACTTATCTAAATGGATTCCTGTCTGATCTTTGTTGTTTGTCTGCACTGTCTCTTGGTACGTGGTGGCTGTATTTCAAATCCAACATCGGAGTTCTTGGGCCAGTTTTCCATCCCATTTATGGGGAACAACAATTCTCGTATAGTTTCGCCATGGTTTTCCGAGAGTAGTACTGTGAGACATAGTCTGTGTAGGCGTGGCCATTTTTCAAGATGCACGCGATACCATGCATGAAAGGTATCCTGCGAACTTTCCACAGTCGACAGGTGCAGGTCCGAGCTCGCAAATTGACCACATACTGTCCCACAGGCCCGAAAACCTGGTAAGAATCATCACCATTCCATATTGATTGCCATGATGTCGCAACCCTCAATTCAATATCAAGTCGCTCCTTGATCACCGGAGGCACTGGAAATTCATACGACTTGATCTACTAGTCCCTTATCTCTATCCTCTGAAGCTGGGTTGTTCTTATTTCTTCAAGCATTATTATAATAGCTTTCTCTCGAGCCCAGAATATCTTCGAATTGAATGTCTCACACATATTGTTCACGAGGGTATCACATCGTGTGTGCTCAGAGAATAATGCATTCACTCACTTTTCTTTTGGTGCGATGCCCAATAAGTGATGATGCGCTTTTGGATTACGAACATGTATTGCAACCATCCTCTCCTCATATTGCTCCACAGTAGTGCTCGACGCAATGTCCCACATTCGTTTCTTCATCACCTCCCCCAGAAACCTCTTTTTGAAGTTGTTGTACATGTGTTGTGCACAAAACTAATGCTCACTTTGTAGGAAGTTCTCAGCAATTGCATTGCCAAGCCCCTGACCAATGTTAAACCAATTAAAATTTTATCATAGTTCACATAAATACGAAACCTGAGATTTGACAATGATTTTACCTTCTTCTGGTCCGACATGAACACGTATCGATGAGAGTTAGCTGATATATCCAAGTGCTGCTGAAGGTAGTAAAGAAACCACTTCCTTTGTTGGTAGCTTTCTGCCTCCGCAACTCTGCCCATGCTATGGGCCACCAACCATTGTCTGGATCCATCCCGATTGCGGTGAAAAGCTGCCCTTTGTACATTCTTGTCCGCATGAGCTCATTCTTGTAATCGAATAACATGTTGTACTGAGGGCCAGTGCCAGTGCAGCGTCTCGGGCACGGCACGCCTTCATTCTGCTAAGTGTTGAGCCAAACTGTTTGTCGACGGATTGCCTGATTGCCTGTAATGGGATGTGCGGGTTCGATTTGATCTTCTCTGTGAAACGTTGTGCCAACCACTTGGCACTAATCCACTTGTTCTCTTGCACCTCACAGTAGGTGTGCGCATGATCTCGTTGAAGGGTGGTCATAACATAGTCATAACTGTTCAATGCATCATTCTTATGCAGGTACAAAAACCTAGTACACCCTTGACCGAGACATTTAATCTGCAGCCACTTCCTATCGTTCTTGGAAATATAAATTAGTCTCTTGCTCATAACTGCATACTGCCATAGTACTTGATAAAAAAATTCTTAGCCTCCAAAAACATCACCAATAGTCCAAACTGGACAGTCTTTTGTTACCACGAATGGCAAGAACACCCCTTCTCTTATTTGCCTTTTGCCTTCTTCATCTGAATCAATTTCATCCTTGAGGGCAGCTTCTACAAGATCTCTTAACATGTCAGTGTCTTCTCTACCCACATTCCCATCCTTTGTTTTATCAACAACGGGGGGGAATTTACGGCGTTTGTACGTCTTTTGGATTCTTAGTCTGTCTTCTTTAGAAAAAGGTGCCCCGGTTGCAGGTTTTTCTTCATGACAAGATTGTTCTTCACTAACTCTATGCTCGTCATGAAGAGGTGTCTCGGTTACAGCCCCATTGCCTTCTCTGGGTCCACTGGGAACAGGTTGTTGGTTCTGCAAGATTTTTTCGTAGTACGAAGAAAGCAAATGTTCATCACGGCACATCTATGCTAGTGAGATGAACTAGTCCAAGACCTCATCCGCTGCTTGACCCTCATTGTGAAGAGGGCAATCTCGAACTAAATCTTCAAAGAATGGTACATAGTACTCATCCTACGTTATAACAGGAGATACCTCGTCATCACCCTCCACAACTTTGGCTTTGCCATTTCCTTTATCTCTTGCTCTCTGATATCATATACAAAATACATGAATTAAAAATCACACACTATGTAACCAAACTCGGCAAAAATATCATTCGAGGTACCCTAACTCAGTCAAAATATCATCCCAGGTACCCTAAGACGAAAAATACAGTAATACTAAAATCACAAATTACATACCCAAATTTGAATAAATATCAACACAGGGCCCTACTCTAAACAAAAATCACATATTATGGACTTAAACATTGTATGCATATTAATGCAGGTACTCATACTCTAAAACAACAAATGAAAAAAATTCAAAGCCAGTACCACTTCAATAACTTGATCCTCTGAATCAAGTGCAGTGGGCTCTTTCTCAGTTTCAACAACTTTAACAGCGAACGCATCATCGACTTGTTGTATCAGATTCTCGATTACATGTTCTGCTTAATCTTCCTTTCTTCTCTCCCTATCTTGTTCCAAATTTGTCTCCATAAATTATTCAAACTATTCATTTTTTTCATACCATCCAATCAACAATGGTTTCAGTTTTTTCTTCGGCTTGGGTCTGGGCTTCGGCCGATCTACTTCGGGCTCTTCTATCTCTTCTATCACTACTCTGGAACTTGGGACTTTCTAGAATCCTTGAAATATTGCTCCCGATCTGCCTTCTGCTTAATTAGAGATTCTGCTTTTGTAATCTCCATCGAGTAGGGACCGCATAGGACTTTGTAATCTTCATCGAATAGGGGCCGCATGGGATATCTTTTTCTAGTCCCTACACAGGCGTGGCTAGTATCCGGGTCGCAATAGTAAGATCTGCATACCGTTTCATTCTTGTGACCTAAACCAATCAACGTACTTGATATATCAGTAAGCTTGAACTTATCCACATTGCAGTTGTCAGCGTAATCCACTTTGCCCCTAGTGTATCTGTTGTTGTAGAATACACCACTATGTGAATGGCCACATAAAATAATTCGTGGCTACCCTCTGTTTCAAAACAAACAATGAAAAAACAATCAATTCCAAAAATAGGATCACATAACAAATATAGCACACTTATTTCACTAAATCCTTAAATTAAACAAAAATTTTGCACACAAAATAGCACACTTTTTTCAATTAGAACCCAAAAAATCATTGGGATCCGATTTTAGGTCTTTCACCAAACAAAATGACAAACACGATTTACAAAGTTATCCCATCACATCGCAAGGACCTTATTTGCAATTTAGTTTTCAGGTACCAAATGTGAAATAAATCATATAGTACACAATTCAGTTTTTTTCATCATATTCTATTAATAGGTCAAAAAACCGATGTTCCATCCCGAGTCTCCCATGTCTCGTCCTCCAAATCCACAAACTCAACAAATCTGGAATGGCTGGAATATGGAGTGTGGCGGGGTTCTCCACGTTTTCTCTTCGGAGCCATTTTCTATTTTTTTTCAAACTGTATGATATTATTGTATGTTGTTATCTCGTACAAGAGAAGGAGAAATATGGAGACAGTCTCCTGCTGAAACTCATGTATGAAACAGAGAAAACAAAATGGTGTAAGGGTTGTGTGATATTGTTATCTCGTAGAAGAAGAAGAAGTATGTTGACAAAAATGAATAGTCTCCCACTCACTAAATATGAGTCCGCCAAAAGTGAGAAACAAATAATAAAATATTATACAAACACAAACTCTACATATATCTATTCAAGAGAGAGAAATAAATATAAAACTCACTTTTTGCAAGTTATATTACAAAAAAGTGGCGGCAGTTACTTTTTGCAGGTTAGTGGAGATGTCGGAAACTGTGACATGAGGGAGGTTACAATAATACCCTTGAAGGGTGAGGGGCTTTCCCAGAAAAATAAATGTCTACAGGTACCCAAAATGTGATTATTTTGAGTTTAGAGAGAGTTTTTTTTTATTTTTTTACTTTAGGGACCTCAAAGATGCAACCCCCCATCTTCATGTACCAATTCTGAAGTTCTCTCTGTTGGGGTTTTAAATATTCCATTGAAGGAGTCCCCTACCCGGGATGTACTAGATTAATATAAGAAATACTGTTTTGCAATTAATTCTCCTACTTTGTTCTATAACGCAAGTAAGCATGTTATAAAGGAACTTTAAATCCTAAACATGCTTCTAGTTGGTTTTTCGATGTTTACCTTATTGAATCTCCAAAGATTCGAC
>JAYDZE010561441.1:0-12635 GCA_034509125.1 Monilaria moniliformis | reverse complement strand
GTGAAGGCCCCCTCTCCATACAACATTATCTTGGGCAGAGATTGGCTGAATGCGGTGAAGGCCGTATGCTCAACATACCACTTGACAATAAAGATCCCCACAAGATGAGGAGTGGTTGTGATCCGAGGAGATAAAAAACGAGCCAAGGAATGCATGCAAATTTCCTTAAGAGGAGCTGAGACTTCGGCTCAGCACCCACAGGCATAGCAATCACAGAAGCCCAAGGAGTTGGAACCAAAAGAGACGTCCTCTGCTTTCGATACACTACTTGAAGAGGTTCCGTTATATGAAGACGATCCCCGTAAGGTTGTCAAAGTCGGTTTTGCCAGAGCACTCTAACTGAGAGAGCAGATCATCCAACTACTAAAGGAATTCAAAGACATCTTTGCTTGGTCACCCCTTGATATGACCGGGGTTTCACCAATTATCATCACCCATAGGCTCAACATCGATCCGGATATCAAACCAGTTCGACAAAAGCAGCGGATCTTCGCTTCGGAACGAAACCAAGTCATACGAGACGAAGTGCGCCAACTCTTGGAGGCACAAATACTTTTCGAAGTCAAGTATCCGACGTGGATAGCTAACCCGGTGATGGTCAATAAAGGAGGAGGGGGATGGTGCGATGGATCGAGGCGGTGAAGAGCTCGGCAGCCGCGCCTTGGTTTGACTCTCGATGGATCGAGGCGGTGTGGCGCTCGGCTGCGGCAGATCCGCTACCACCACGGCCCTCTCTACAGAGGCCTCGGTCATTGTCTTCCCGGCCTCCATGGCCGACCTTGACCTCTTCTTCTTGCCTACGGCGAAGTTCACTGCAAGAACAAGGCAAATATTACACCAAGGCAAAAATAATGACGTCTGTCAAGAGATGGAAGTAAAGACTCACCCTTCACAGGATCTACCATGGTAGTAGGATCATAAGGGCTCAGCCCGACCAGGGCGAGCTCGGCCTCGCCGTACCCTTCAAAAACGACGCCGAATTTTTCTAGGTCACCATAAGACTCCTCGATGCCCAGGTCCTCTAACTTATCCGTCTTCCACGCATATAGGGGGACCCCTTCGGCTCGGCAGAAGAAGAATTTCTTCTGACAGTTGGAAATTTTAGATTTGGTCTTGACTCTAAAGTCAAGACGAAGTGACAGATAAAACCACCCACCATTGGATTTAAATTGGAAGAACCTAAGGATCATCCCTACGGTGAGTGGCAAACCGACGCGCCCGGCTTCGACCCCAAGGCCCACCAACTGTCTAAACGAGTTCGGCATAATTTGCCCTAATGTAATGCCGAACTTCTGTTGCAGCTCGGCATATACGGAAGGATAGGGAAAACGAAGCCCACTAATTAAGCAATCTACGTAAACGGTAAAAAATCCTACCGGAGGCGTACAAGCCCTATCCTCTGGACGAGGAGCAGTAAAAATAACAGAAGATGGAAAGAGATATTTTTGGGCGATTTCTCGAATGGCAGGGGCATCTAACGTCGAGGCGAATTCCGTTACCCTGCCGGAAGTCTGAGGATCAGGGAAAACTACTCTAAATGTCCTAGGGTTGACAGACTCTAAAGAAAAACATTCAAGATCAATAAAGGCCGATTGTCCGGAAGTCGCCGCCCGAGACAATGACGGTGAGACAGACTCTTCACCGTGAGACCGACCAAAACTAGCAGAAGAAGCTATAATAGATGACTTACTTGCGTTTAATAATGGGACTCAGAGACTCTACAGCAACTGTGAATATCGACAAGCGGCGGCGATGGCAATGGCAGAAAATCGAATTTTGGGGGAAATGTTAAAAGTGAGGAATGGCGTTTAGTCTCTCTACAAATACGGAAATTTGAAATACTGAATGGCGTGTCGTGGAAGATATACTACTGTTTCACCTGTCCACATCGCTCACTTTATCGGGACCTCAATCGCCGCATTTATTAAAAGCACTTCATCTCGGATCGATAATTTTAGCCCCAGACGACGCACTCTTCCTCTACCTCGTCCTCACCCTGCAAGTATAAAATTGACATCGTCCCATTTCTTTTCGGACGAAGCAACGTACCTTTCATTTCGCATCCTCGCTTCTACCATCTTTTTGGGGGGATGTGATAGGATATGGCCCAACTACTAGGCCCAGGCAGCAGGCCCAATATAAAAGGGCCCTGATATAAAGCTCGGCCTATGTAAGTTCGGCCCAAGAAAAGAAGACTCCTACATCGACTACAATAGAGAGCAGAAGACTCGAATGTCTACCGTAGAAGGCGGAGATAAGTCCGAAGAAAGAGGGAGACACGTTTCAACTGGATCCCGATAAGAACGGACGTGGGGGCGAAGATCGAGGGCTCATGCGAGCAATTATAAATAAGGGGTAGAATAGAATGAAAGGGGAGGGAACTCTTGTAAACCGAAATTATATCACTCAATAAAGGATCTGAATACTTTTCTCCGTGAATGTAGATCTATCTCGATAGATCGAACTACGTTATATTCTTGTGTTCTTTACTATATTATTACGCTCAATTAATATCCTGCAAAAACAAGATCGATCACAGCGTAAAGAAGATTATCTAACAACACAAACTGACAACTCTCCTTGAGAGGTAAGAATACAGATAAAATCAATAACTTATCAAAGTATTCATCTACGATTAACCTTTCACACACGGTATATTCTACTTCGAGAGCAAAACAGCAGAAACCAATAGTCAAGCAACCATCAACTTGCTGTCATATTTTGTTCACAAGAACTTTGAAGATAACATAAGGGGCTCCACAAACTTGAACTGCAGTTGGTCAATATATGCAAAATATCGATTACAGTCATCGTCTCGATCTAAAAAAGGGAAGACAATGAAAGCTTGAAGTTCATCAGCATCCAAAGGAAAAAAGAAAAAAGAAAAAAAAGAAAGAAATTCTTTTATGAACTAAGTTTCCCTAAATTGAAGAAGTTATAAAGGAAAAGAGTTATGGTGAGGGCAGATATACAAAACAAACAAGACGGAGCTGAACAGATTATAGTGATTAAACTCATAACACCAAATTTTTTGAATTTGAATTCAACCGCTAACAATGGTGTCCCGCTTGAATTAAAAGCCTCGTTGTGTCCAAGATTCGAGCTTTATATCGAATTTCATGAACTAAGGAAATATACAAATGTAAGAAGAGAATTCTGATAACTGGGATAAAATAAGAAAACAGCATTATCAAGCAAATGGGGGTCTACCAGTCGGTATAGGTAAAAGAAAATTAGCATATTTTGGTAAATCTTGGTTGAATAAATGATTTTTAACTTGAACTAACCTCAATCTTTTGCAAAAGAAGAAGAAAAAGAATTTGTAGAAGAAAGAGATGAGAAAGAAGAGAGAGAAGAGAGGAGAAAGAGGAGAGAAGAGAAAGAAAAGAGAATGTCTTAAATAGGCTTCAAGATAGAAAAGATATATTAGTCTAAAAGAAATAAAGAAAAGCGAAATAATCTCAAATGGTATCATAAAAAACTTCAGAAATTTAAAAAGTGAAGTGCTATTTTTTAGGAACTAAAAATGTAATTTAATCTTATTAAAATCTAAAATTATTAAACCTCAAACCGAACCGTTTCAGAGCAAGAGATGCCGCAGGCGGATTAGTTATATTTATGGCGAATCTCAGCCATCCATTTCCCGCCGGAAGTCCGATGTTGCTACGATTTTTTCTCGGCGGCGGCGCTCCGACAGAAGGATTGTTTGTTCGGAGATTGTCCGATTTGGGGCACACCAGTGGGAGGGTGGCTAGCACGGAGCACCATAGATGCGTACATTAGCGAGGGCAGAGCGTCTCATTACCTGAGCTCGAGACGTGCGTCCGCGATCTTCGTAGGCTCAATCGATTTCACCTCGCTCTCGAGGTGCGTTGAATTCCTCTGTGATTTTGGCATGCACATTTGTTGTATGGAGGTAGGGTGATACTTCAATTTGTTACTATTATTTTTTCCCGCCCAAATCATTGGTGATGGAAATGGAAATAACATAAAATTTCGACTGAATCTAGTCCAACTGAAGGATGATGGTGATGATGATGGAAATCCGAGGATGCTTGGATCATGAAACTTGTTGAGGATTTTGCAGTATTTGGAGTTGTGAAAAAGTGGTTTTGGGAGAAATGTTTTGATTGCTTAAGTTAGTGTTTGATTTGAAATTTTTGAGTGGAAAGATTTGAACTGCGCCTCAAAAGTTGTTGGTAGAAATGTTTATACGATTGAAAGTAAATGTTCATTTTAAAAAACTGGCTGGCTAATCTTTCGAATACCATATTGTATCCGAAATGGAGAAAACTGGGAAAACTAATTTCAAAATTCACAAATAATATTCTTCAACATAGCTTAAATTTTCGTTTTCAGATTCACTAACTTACTACAAATTATGTAAATGTTTGCTTGCTGTGCACAATAGAGGATCCTGAATGTTTGGTTCAAACGGGGAATACCTCGACGAATTACGGTTCATGATTCTTGTTTACCTGTAGTGTATGTACTGTTCTTTGTTTGATTTTCATTTTTAAAAAAAAGGAAACAAATATATATGAAGGGAAAAATGTTAATTTTTCATTCCTGTGAATGTTATGCCTTAAGCTTTTCCTCATTTCATGTGAATTGGAGTTTGTTTGTTTGTTTTGTTGTTTTGTTGTTTTTTTTTTTTTTTTTTTCCTTCTGTTTATGATGACTTTAGTATCTCAAATATCCAGATAATGGAGTGGATGGAGCTTCGGAAGATAAACTTTGAGCAAAAAGATTATGCAGTTTGTTGGGATCTGATTACAAAAGTCAAGGGAATAGCTGCAGCTGAAAATTACTTCAACGGCCTCCCTCTGACTGCAAGGGCCCATAGCTCTTGCGGCACACCTCGAAACTGCTATTGTATCGAGAAGATGACTGAAAAGGCGTTGCTAAGATGGCTGAGGAGAACATGCTAGCCACCACCACACTACCTTTTAACCATCTTATGTCCTTGCATATTGCATCAGGTCAGCCGGAGAAGGTGCTTATTTTGGGATAACAAATGAAGAAGAGGAGAATTCAGCTGGATATGTTCACTTACATTATTGATGAACAGCTATGCGCATCTGAATGATATCAAGGGAGCGGAAAGAGTTTTTGAAGAGATAGAAACGGAATATTGGCAAGTAATGTAATTGGATGTCGTATAGTAACTTGGCAAGTATCTACATCAAGGCTGGATATCAAGAGAAAGCTAAGCTGCCTCTGCAAAATGTAGTGAAGGAAACTGCTTCACATAATCTTGAGGCAGCATATCATTTCCTGATAGCTCATATGCATCGTTGTCTGATCTTGATCGAGTCCACAGTGTTTGGAAGTCCTTGAAGTCAACACAGAGATTCATACTGAACAGGAGCTCTTTAGTTGTGCTTCAGGCACTCGGTAATCTGGGTGACATCAAAGGGATGACAAAATGCTACGAGAAATGGCAGTCTGCATGCTCCAGTTACGACGTTAATCTGGCCAATGCAGTTATTGGGGCTTCTCTGAGACATGGCATGCCCAAAAGAGCTGAGTCAGTTCTTAAAGTCGTGATCAGAAGATCAGAAGGGCCTTTCTTGTATGCCTGGGAATAATTCATGATCTTCTACATGAATGGGAGTCATATTAAACGAGCTTCGCAGATAATGGAAACGGCTGCTTCAAAAGCTTGTGAGACGAAGTGGGAGCCTAGTTCGGACACGTAGACAAATTCTTGGACTATGTCAAGAGGGAGAGCGATGTGAGCAGCGCCGAGGAGTTGTACAAGTTGATGAAGAGGATGAACTGTGTCGACACCCGTCTGTACATGTGGTTGCTGGAAACATATATAGAGCTGCCGGAGAAACCATGCTCGGATAGAAGGGGATGGGGTCGAAGTAAGCAATGAAATGGAGCACTTGCTAGCAAGCGTCTGCCCTGAACGATGACGATCTGCAGGTAAAGAAGAAGCCTCTCCATATTCTCTTTTTTCTTGTATATGAACAGAACTAGTGAAATAATTATATTAAATTGCCCTGGGTTTGGACTAATTACATAACTAGTGAAATAATTGCGAATCTCAATTTAAAAGAGCTTCCTTTAACTGCATTCGTTTTCAATATTCAATTTTATTTTTTTTATATTCAATTTTATTTCAATATAAAATAATATACAATTAGCGATACATTAGATATCTAAGTATAATA
This sequence comes from Monilaria moniliformis, assembly GCA_034509125.1. Taxonomy (NCBI): domain Eukaryota; kingdom Viridiplantae; phylum Streptophyta; class Magnoliopsida; order Caryophyllales; family Aizoaceae; genus Monilaria; species Monilaria moniliformis. The sequence continues at coordinate 6,453 of JAYDZE010561441.1, read as the reverse complement.
TCTTGCAAATATAATAAAATTATATTACACCTTCGTCAGCCCCAAAAATGTTTGAATTTTATTTGTTCTAATAAAGGCGCTTTTCTCCCGTTCCCATTTGTACAGTGAAGAGCTGAGTAAAACCCCAACCTAAGGCTATAATTATGGCGAATCCCAGCTCCCGATTGCGCGCTGGAGCTTCTGCGTTGGTACGAATTTTCTCTGCCAAGCCTCGAACGGGAACGGCGCCGCCGCAGCAGGAGGTCGGTTTGTATAAGAGATTGTCTGCAGTGGGATATACCGATGGAGAGGTGGCGAGTGCCATTGATGAGTACACAAAGGAGGGCAAAATCGTCAAGAAAGCTGAGCTGGATTATTATATCAATGCCTTCCGCAGATTCAAACGATACCGCCACGTTCTCGAGGTGCGCAGATATTTCTGTATGATTTTTCGCGTGCAATGCGTATTCATGGTAAAACTCGATTTGTATGTTCGCAACCTAACATTTGCGAGGATTTCTAGATATCTCTTTGATTAACAGATTCTAGGCGATCTTAATGTTGTTAATTTGTAGAGATTGTCTTGCCGCTAATTTGCTGGTTGAACTAATGAACCTCATTAGATTCATTTCTATATTTGTAATTGTATTTCAATTTTGTATTCATAATCTTGCGAGAAAAGAATTTGTACAAGTCCTGTTGCGTTTCACTGTAGTGATATGCTTTGTTTGAAAGATGATTATAGAGATTTTGGCAGCATTGAGTTTTAGACTATAACTAGGTCAACTAAAGTGATGCTTATATTGAGAATCTTTAGTCTTTGGACTCAACAAACCAAGACTTTATTGAAGATGCTTAATGTGTTGAAGATGAAACTATAATGATACTACTCTTAAGCTTTTGGGGACGTTTAAGATGGCGTCTTGTCTTGTATTCGAGATTTTTTGTGCCATTTACACGGTGTCATGTCTTGTATTTGAATCTTGCTAAATATTGAATGACACTCAGTTCTTAAGTTGTTTGTCATTATGCAATTTTATTTCTTGGTATGGCTTGATTTTTGTTCGAAGAATTAAGCCAATTGTTTACGAAAAAGATGCAATTACCTTGACTGCTTTCATCTTCAGCACCATCCACCCCTGATAAACTGAACAATGTTTTATTTCTGTCCGGTTTATATGTGTGATTGTAGAATCTTCTTTGTCCTTTGTATATGGATATTGTTTACGAGTTGAGACAATTTCTTTTGTGCATCACACATCCAGGTTGGGGAGTGGATGGCTCAGAAGTTTGTCTTGAAGCCCAAAGATAATGCGATTCATCTTCTGGCGGTTGCAAAAGTTAAGGGTATAGCTGCAGCTGAACATTACTTCAACAACCTGCCTCCATCTAGTAGGGTGGAATGCACTTACAGAACACTTCTAAATTGCTATTGTACTGAGAAGATGGATGATAAAGCATTAGATCTCTTCAGTAAAATGATTGAACAAAACATGATAGACACACCTGTGCCTTTTAACCATCTCATGATGATGCATATACGGTTGGGACAGCCAGAGAAGGCGATATGCTTGGGAGAAGAACTGAAGAAGGCGAATATTAAGCCCAACACGTCAACGTGCAACTTGTTGATGAACAGCTATTCATATTTGAATGATTTCGAGGGAGTGGAAAGAGTTTTGAAGGAGATGGCAGCGGAGAACAGCAAACTAGTTAACTGGACGACATATAGTCACTTGGCGAACATCTACATCCAAGCTGGAGATCATGAAAAAGCTAGGATGGCTCTGAAAGCTCTTGAGAAGGAGATGGGTGGCCATGAACGTGATGCGTACAATTTCATGATAAGCATATATGCTCGAATCGGTGATCTTGACAATGTCCATCGTGTTTGGATGTCTCTGAAGTCGGCCCATAACGTGATCGGGAACACGAGCTATATGATCATGATCCGGACTCTTGCTAATCTCAATGACATCGACGGGTTGAAGGAATGCTTCGAGGAATGGGAGAGAGTTTGCTCCAATTATGATGCTAGGTTGCCCAGTACAGTCATTGGAGCTTATCTGAGGCACGACAGGCTTGAGGAAGCCGAGTCAGTTATATGGAGCATGCTTGACAAATCAAAAGGTCATTTCTTCTATGCCTGCGAAACGTTGGTGAATTTGTACCTGAAAAGGCGTGGTGTGAAGCAGGCTATGAAGATCATGGAAAAAGTTACGTCCAAAGCTGTCAACGACGGGTGGAATCCTAGGCGAGACACCATAGATGGATTCTTGAACTGCTTCAAGTTAGAGAGCGATGTAAAGGGTGCTGAGGAATTCTACGAGTTGATGAAGAGGATAAACTGTGTCAACACCCATTTTTACGAGCTGTTGCTTCAGATTTATGCTGGCGCGGGGCAAAAATTACGCAATGTACGTGCAAGGATTGAAAGGGATGGAGTTGAAATAAGCAGTGAGCTTGAGGACTTGATTGCAAGCGTCTCTTGAATTATAACTGCTGGCAAATAAGCTTTTTCTCAAAGCATTGTCTTTTTGGTAATGCGATTTTATTTCTTGTAGAATTGAAGAAATTCTATATACCTCATTATTAGACCAAAATTATGCATTCATTATTAAGCAAATAAATTGGAGTCTTGCGTTGTCTTCATTTTGTAAGTGGAATATGAGACACGACGATATCAGCTTAAATTAGTTGGCCACGTTAATGAGAAACAATCAATATACCAATGCCCAATTAAAGAAACAAAGGAATGAGCCAGTCCTCTAGAGGACATGGCTTCCAAGTCATTAAAAGATATCTCTGTAGCGCTACAAATGCCAACTTGTATACAATAGAATAGAAACAAAATTTCAAAAGTGAAAAGCTAAACAGATAACAGGTTTATACAAATCGATCAAATGAATGTCCAAGGCGGGGAATGAGAGCTCCAAGGTGATGAGGCTACAAGAACAGAAAGCGACTCAATTACAAGACCCTTCTTTGATTATCAGTTGGTTTTATCCTACGCTATCACAAAGCACTCTACCTCCATTACTTATTCTGTTTTCAGGGTCACGTCTGTGATCCCTATGGGGGCTTTAGGGCGATAATGCTCGTCTGTGTCTGCCTCTTCGATTTCCTGATTATCAACATCAGAGTGAAGCAATTAAAGTGAATGTCCTCTTAGTTGTATAACAAAGCCCTTCAAAACAGAACTAATTAGCTCGCACAAGATACAAAAACTAGTGTGGAGTTTGAAGTTTTTAGGGAGTAATCGATGAAAATGTAGGAGTAGGCAAAAGATATTTACCTGGACTACATCCTCACCCTTTATAACATGTCCGAATACATTGATTTTCTCATTTAGATCAGGTATTGGTGCTGTTGTAATGAAAAGGTCGAATCCCCCACCATCAGGTTTCGTCTTGGAAGTGCCCAGCATAAAAGCTTCATGCTTCAGGCTATAAAAAGATACGATATCAATAGATATGGTTTCTAGGAGTAAGTTGACTTTGATAGAGCATGTGAGATCTTGCATAAGGCTGACCTTGTATCAAGTTGATTGTAATGCTTTCCCCTAGAAGTCCAATCTTCAGTAGCTCCGGGTCTATTGACATCACCTCCTTGAATTACAAAGTTCTTTATTACACGGTTGAAGAGCATTCCTCTGAAGCGGCCATTCTGGCTGCAAATTACAATGGATGATGAAACCATGCATATTGAGAATTCACAAAATGAAGCAGCAGATCATAATATCTTAATCAGCAACTTGGGTAGATTGTGCTTACGAACATAAAAGCAAGTAAAATAAATTTAGCAGGGTATTTATAGGTCGAATAATCAGCAGGGAACATACCATGCCTGAACGAATTCATAAACAACTTCAGGAGAGCCTTCCTTGTAGAGTTCCACAGTAATAGAGCCCTTTGAGGTTTGTATTATCTGTTATCGCATGTGTAAGCATATTTCAGGAAAGGAAAAGAAAAATTAAAAAAGATCAGATTGAAAACTAAGGAACGGAGAATTGCCAAAACCAACAATAGCAAGGGACTTGACTAGATATTTTAATGCCAAACTCGTTAAAATTATGCCATTAATAGCAACTGTTTGCTTACATAGAAGCTGACATCAGAAGAGAAACTCAAAAGAAAATTTTCAGCTATGAAACTGTGAAATGTATAATAATAAATATTCACAAAATTTTACTGCATCATGAAAATATACAATGTAACGAATCTATCATTTTCAGAAGCTAGACCACTGATCATTTAATCCATCAATCAGAAAATGTATCAAGAAACTTACAGCATATTTGGGGATATCAATTTTCTTTGAATCTCCAAACGAACTATCATGCTGCAAAAACACACAAACACAATTTCAGAAGAAAATGGTAAGACATAAAGACAGGAGCATAAGTGATGCATGTGATTTAGGGAGGAAGCTTGTATGGTGCTTTTCACATCAAGAAAAATAAACTTATGACCATATAATCAGCAGCACTGCCAGAATTTCAATATTTAAAGTAAACTAAGTATTAGTGCAGAAACCATTTTGCTTCAATTGTACCTCTGCACTTGAGAATGTATCCACTATCGGATATGTTGACCTGAGGAAGACAAAGAAAAGTGGTAAGAAAAACAATGTATAGGTCATTTAGAAACCTTATCTTTTAGCAGAATGAATAAAACATATGGATCATAAAAATTTTCTAACTACTTGTCCGACACTTGCTCCTTCAGCATTCTCATAGTTCTTACTTCATGGACATCAATTGGTCGATTTTGGTCCAAAAGATGTGAGGGCCACACATTTTATAGTAGACTGAAGACAAAATGTCCTTAACAAAAATCTGTTTCTGTAACACTACAAGCACCAAAGGAATTCAACCTTCTTCACGAAAATAAACCACTCTCGCATTAACACAGACCATCTTAGGTCAACATAATATCACGAAATTTATCTTTTCCACTACATCCAATTCAGAAAAACCAATCATAAATAGTTTACTGGAACTGCAACTGAGCATTCAATAATATGCACCAAAGACAATAAGGATATACATCACAACATAAATAGCTAAGAAAAATAACAAAAGATAAAAAGAGAAGACAGAAATAAGACCTTTGAGTCCAGTGTCTGTAGGAAGCAAAAAGAAAAAACGCCATGACAACAACAATCAGGCCGTAAATTGCAATTGTAACAACACTGACTCGACTCGGCCCCTTCTTCTTCTTACTCTGTTGTAAGAGAGCTTGAGGTTTGATCCTCGCCATTATGATCGGACCCAAACTACAAATCTCAAGCTCTACAAAACAAAATCACGCATCAACAACTGAAATTTCAGAAGCATCGGCAGCACACGGACAAAGCCTAAGATTCAACGGTAGCATACTTGAAAGCCACATCGAAAACACCGAAAATCAACAACCTGTCTTAAATCCATGCGAAATTATTCGCAATATAAAAAATTGAACACTCCGTATAGGAACAGAGTTCGGAAAGTCTTAACATCTAAAACCTCACAACTTCAACGAGCATATAAGGCTTATAAGCTAAGACCAGTCCAAATTTAAGAAAATGAAGGCGAAAAATTCTTAATCGGTAACGAGATTAAGGGTTTACAAAATTCAAAGGAGAAAAATACCTGATCCTGATCTACTCTAGGGCGAAGAAATGATGAATAAATCCCTTGAAATATCTCCGAACAAAATTATCGGCAAATTCCGCAGTCGAAGAAGGAAAATTGGCTACTGCCTTCAATTCTACTTCAAAATTTTGTTTTCTCCTTTTCAGTGTAGAGAAATTCGAAATTCTGGAATGAATTCATTCAGTATTCTATATCTGCGGGCCACCTAATTTCAAATTTATTTTTTTATTTTTCCTTAAACAGCTAATGGTCTGTTAATACTATTTTTTCTTAATGAGTAAAATTCCACGTTTCTCACCAAATCCCTCACTAAAAAGTAAAACCTTTTCATTTTTTCCAAAAATAAAATTCAAAGGAAAAATGTAGACTCGAATAACAAAAAATTGTTCAACAATTCGGAGCCATTATTTGTTGATTCTTGAATAGTTCGTTTAAAAATTGAAGAGAATTTAAATTCAAAAAAACATTTTATATACAAGAAATCTTAAGATACAAGTAAGCCCTCAAGTTTTTTAAGGTATAAAAACACCCTTAATGTTACTTATTAATTATTATTGATCTAACTCCAGCCAAATACACACTTCAGTTTTTACAAGTTTCATTCTAGATTTGTACGACCATCGACACCTACAACCACTTCTGTCCCTCTCATTCATCCTCATCTGATTTCAACCAGTGGCGAAGCCACATAGTGATATGGGAGGTCCATGGGCAAAATTCTCAATTGGGGGCAATCCACAAAAAAGGTTCCCGAAATGGGAACTTTTTTTTTTTAGTTCCATAAAAGGGAGAGACGCATTCCCGAAACGCGTCTTCACTTAAGTGAAGACGCATTAGCC
>JAYDZE010561430.1:0-12637 GCA_034509125.1 Monilaria moniliformis | reverse complement strand
AGGTGTTCGAGAAAAAGAATTTATTATACGAAACCTGGCCGGTTGGAATTTATTCCAGTATAATAAATAATGTTCTTCAACTAGACCACTCTTGGTAAAAGATGTTAATTAATTAAAGCCAGCAACAGACTTGAATTAATTAATGGATATTAGAATGTTAAACATGAGAAATAAATTAATTAAAAAGGAAGCCCAAATTATCTGTAATTTGGATTTGGATGGGTAGGTCAATATTAATTTCTACACTGGTCCAAATTAATATTCTACTAGGCTTGAATTAAATTGGGGTTCAATTTAATTAGTAAAAGCCCAATAGAGAGGCCTAGTCCAAATTTTCTTGGATCTCTAACCGTTAACCATACATATTCTATAAATAGGAGAGAAAGGAGAAGAAATAATTAATTATTCACGTTTTTACAGAGAATCACGTGATTCTCTGTATTATATATTTTCTTCTTCTTTCTCTAGTTCTATAGGGTTTGATAGATACAGTCCGCACCAGTATTTAAACCTGGAATTGGGAATAGGTTAGAAGAACTAGGTTAGATTAAGATCTACATGAGGAGAAGGCGCGAGCAATCATCAGATCTTTGGAAATCTAATTACTGTAAGTATTCAGATCCGTAGCAACATGATTTAGGATTTAAATTCTAAATTATATGTTTTATGTACGTTCTAGATAGCAGATCTGTAAATGAAATTGGCTAATTAATTTTTCTATATCATCCTGGAAAGATCATGGAAAAGGGAAAATTTCTTCATTGGAATTAAATCCCCAACAGTATCTTCGCCCATTGGCTGTGAATTCGATAGCCGGTGCCCGACCAGCGCATACGTCGTTGAAGATTGGTGAATGGTTCAGAATATTGATGTCATTGTTCGAGTCGGCCACGCCAAAGAATGCATGCCAAATCCATAAACATTGGTCAGCAACCGCTTCTATGATTATCGTTGGATGGGTGCCTTTATATCCACTGGTGAAGCCGCCTCTACATGCCGACGGGCAATTCTTCCATTCCCAGTACATAAAGTCAACGCTGCCGAGCATACCGGGAAAGTTGTGACGCATCTCGTGCATATTCATCAATACTTGGACGTCCTGCACCGTGGGACTTCTCAGATACGTATCACGAAGGCCTCGACGACACCGCGGCAAAATGCTTTGAGGCAATCCCGGCCCGTTGTTTCTGAGACATGGAGGTACTCATCGAACATGTCTGATGAGGTACCATATGCCAACTGGCGAATCGCCAAAGTGCACTTCAGCGGCGTCGAGAGTCCGTCACGGCCTGTAGCGTCGGGTCGCTGCTGAAAATACTCATCACATCCTGCCAACATGTTTGCAATGCGCAGGAAAAAGGATTTGCTCATGCGAAACCGTCGCAGAACATAACTGCACCCCATCGTGGCTCGTCAGAGAAATAATTTGTGATGAGGCGTTGATCGGCAATTTCGCGCTTCCGATGTATGTACATCCTTGGAGCTCGAGGACGCACAACCCGAGCTCGCTCAACTCTCCTCCTATGGTGCGACTTCAGCGTCAATTCAATCATCTTATCCATTTCATCCGAATTAGAACTCGATGAGTCATAATTTGGATCCATTAAAATGAGAGAAGAAAGAAGAAGAAAGATGAGGAAAAGATAGGAACAAAGGTGAGGAAGAAAAGTGAGAAAGAAAGGTAAGGAAAGTGAGAAAAATATGATTTTATAGAAGAGATAATCAATCTCGTGACCTCCAGTTGCACCCCACAATACACCTGCAACACACTGCACCACACAATTAAAAAAAATTGAATTGCGGCAAGCGGCGGTCGCAGCTGCAGCGAGGTCCAGCCCCCCACCATCGCCGCCCCGATGCAGCCGCCCCATTTTCCACCTCAACTGCGGCAGCGATAACGCTGTCCTTAGAAAGAAAAGAAGAATATTGCCGAGGCTTTGTGTTTCGGAATATGTGATTGATTCTCATGTACTACCATGCTAAATTTTTATTTATTTTTTATTATTATTTCAAGAAATTATTTGGTATTATATATCTTTCTTTTTAATCTTAGCTTCACTCCTAATCGGTATATATCTTTTCAACTCTTTATTCGTATGTTTTACTTGTATAATTTTGTCAATTTAAAGTAATTATAGATATGATTAGGTAAAAGTAATCAAACCCTTGTCATTCAAGATTCTGGCTCATCTTTGGAAATTTTTTGACAAGTCAAATAATAAAACTCTCTGAAAATTCGTCTACCTTGTCAAACTGACAGACCATCTATCCCAATTCGACATTAACAAGCTCAAGATTTAGATTTTTTAAGATCTATTTTCATTTTAAATAATCTTTACAAATCTTTCCGTACACATATTATTTCATATGTGAATTATTTTTCTTCTTATTTACAAGGAATTGGGGGACGGGAGTCAAATAGACCCTTCATATTTACCCCGAGATACAAGTAAGTATTTCAAGTTTTATTTTTGGGTCATTCTGATGAATTGTCACTTGTACCTGATCATACACCTCTTTCTTTTTCAAGATTCTAGCAACAGATTTTCACATGAGTTGTAGGACGAAGAATGAAATCATGATTTACAATATAATATTTTATGAAGATCTTTCACTACATCTTACATACATGCTTCTGATGCAGATTCTCTCTCTCCCTCTCTCTCTCTCATGGTGCATGACAGCCGCATATTCTTGAGACACTCGCCGGTTTGTACTTGTTACTGTATAATAATTAGAATGGGTTGTGTTCTCCCCCAATGAGTTCATATGGATCGAAAGAAGCATATATTTAGTCAAAAAAAATAGTTGTCGAGGGACCACAACGCCACTTCCCATTTATATATCTATTCTTCAACATGCTTAATCATTAATTTCACCTTAATTTGGACTATACATGCTGCTGCAGTTGGATTAAATCTAGGATGAAACGGCGAAATGCACATGCTACATCATGCATATGGATGAAATGAAATAAGAGATACTCATACACAAAATCATAGCTATTGCGCCTAAATTATATATACGTGAATAGTTAGATTAATTATATATTGCTTAGATGGATAAAATAAAGGATTCTTCTTATGCAGGAGGAGAGATATTAGGGTTTATGGAAAACGATAGACAGAACTAAATAATGAAGTTGTCCTCAAACGTAAGGCATTAACCTCGGAAAAAAGTTGCTCTTGTTCATCGCACTTCCTCCTAGGTTTGTTCTTACTAGAACACAAACACAAATCCTATCATCATCACCAAGAACTAATTGTCATAAACCAAATTGAAATCAAGGATAAAAAAATGAATAACTTAGGGGCACTAGTGACAAAATAAATTAACTTTATGAGAGGGAGAAGGGACCTTTCTACACAATGCGACAAATTCAGGCATGCCATGATCCATGTGTATAAGAAAAAAGAAAAGCTACAAAAGGAATAAGTGATTAATATAATAAACAAGGATCCATGGATTGGTAAAACTGCTTTTTATGTAATTCACTACCTACTCTTGAGACCTTCCCAAGTTGTACTAATTCATAAAATATAAGAATGTAGTTCCAGGATTGATAGTAAAATGAAGCTTCACAAAATGTAAAAGTGACAATTAAGGAACCACTTAATTATATCAATCAAATTAGTTAATAAAATATACTATTAATTAATTAAGCCTGTATTTTGTGATCTTATTTTATATCCTTGGAGGTTAATATAATTATCTTTGCAAGAAATTTGCATGCCTCGTGGCGTTGGCACCGGTGATGGATATACAATAATCATATACTTATATATCATCTATTTTCATGGCCAAAATAATGTAGGGAGTGGTTTTTCCCAAGTAATAATGAGACCTTAATTACTGTTTCATGTAGGTTTTTTTAAGTTAAATTAACCCTTTATTTCCGTATAAGACAATGGAGTTTCTATTTAAGGAATAGACATGAAGATTAATTATTTTATCTAGTGAACATTAACACCTAAAGTGTTACTAGATTCATTGTACATTAAACCTTTCTTAATCCCAATAAAAGAACTCTAACTACGATTTAGTTTTAAGGTGAGCAAGAAAAATTAGGCAGGATTCAACTAATCTTGCTAGCTGATGTGTGAAAAAACAATGATCCCATAAATTTATACTCATTATTCAAATCCTCAAAACTGCACAAAGTCATCTAATGCGCCGCTTAGGCTCACCCCTCTGCCTAATTATCCACTACATTAAAATCAAAATCTATTAATTTCTTCGTCTTCCACTAAAAAATTCTTCAAACCCTAAAACCAAAACACCAAAACGCTTGAGCCATATATAACCATAGATACTCAAAAATAACACATCTCAAAAACATCATGTCATCATCCAAGCAAATCTGCACCAAATCTAGCTGCTTCTTCTGCATAATGAAGGAGCAAGATTCATCAATCAGGAAAAACACAATCCAAGATTACCTAAAAGGGATACCTTTTCTTGACAATGAGCAGCTCATCTTGGTGGTTAGTGAGCTATGGCACCTCGCCATGACCCGACCCGACGACGAGGAGCTTCTCTCTCTAGGCCTCTTCCAATGCATGGCAATGTTGATGAACAAAGCCATCCATGACAGATCTTGGCTGCTCAAGCACCAAAACATCTACATCCCTTACTATGTAGCTCACATAGTGGGCTCCTACACCATGACCAGAGCTAATTCGGCCACTAGGGCCGTTGATTCGGGTGTGGTGCAACCACTGTTGGAGCTCTTGAGAGGGAAGATGAGCTGGGTGGAGCAGAGGGTGGCTGTTAGGGCACTAGGCCACCTTGCAAGCTACAAGAAGACGTTTGAGGCCATGGCAGTTTATGAAGAAGAAGTTGTGAAGTTATCCATGAATTTGGCCATTTCTTGTTTAGAAAATGTGTATAGAGAGTTTGTGGGGGTGAAGGATAGGAGGGAGAGGGTTAGGTATCACTGCAACTTGCTCACTAGAGGCGCCGGAGGGGCGGAGTTGGAGGGGCGGAAGGTGGAGGAGTGGGCCAGCCAGCTGCAGTGTTGGAGCATTCATCTTTTGAATTGTTTTGCTGTGAAGGCGAGGTGTTTGCATCTCATTTGCAAGAGGGAATTCCTTGAGAAGCTTTGTGACGTATGGGGTGGATTAGCCAATCACGCATCGCCAGCTGGCGTGGGACTGATCAGGATCTTGTGCCACACTAAAATTGGGAGGGAGAGCATCTCAAGATCCAAGAATGTGATTGAGAATCTATGCAATGTTTCAAGATCTTCAGATGAATGGCAATATATGGGGATTGATTGCCTTCTCTTGCTTCTCAAGGATCTTGGTTCGAGATACAATGTCATTGAATCTGCAGCATTGTACCTTGTGGATTTGGTTGAGTTGAGGAATCTTGGCAATAGAAGGAGTTTGGGAGATTCCATCACTAGGGTACTTTTGCATGACTACAAAAATTCCAAAATCAAGAATGGTGATGTTCAAAGATCACTAGAGGAGATATGGCTATTGAAGGTTGAGAGAAGGAAGAGAGAGAAGTTGATGTCAAGAGAGAAAATTGAAGACAGAAGGGTGATGATGAAGCTGATCAAGCAGCAAGGGAATCACAATTTCTTGGTGGGAAATGTGGGAGAAGCTATCTCTAAATATGGTGAGGCTCTTGAGATATGTCCACTGAGGCATAGGAATCAGAGGATGATTGTGTATAGCAATAGGGCACATTGCCATCTCTTTCTGAGGGATGGGGATGCAGCCATTAGTGATGCAACGCGCGCTCTTTGCCTCTCGTCTCCTCCAAACTCCCACGGCGGAAGCCTCTGGATTAGGGCACAGGCTTATGACATGAAAGGGATGGCTAAAGAGAGCTTGATGGATTGCATCGTCTTCATGAAGGTATGCATAAGATCAGGGGGCGGTTCTGGGCTTAGGGTATTGTATTACGCTGTGCGTATGATCTGCAAGCAGATGGAGAAGACATGGATTTTTAGGGAAGCTCGGATTAAGGTTAAGGAAGAGATTGAAATTCAAGTGAAGAATTGCAAAAATTATGGATCAGGTGAGTAAAGTGATTTCTTTTTTAGTATAGCGATCGAGTGAATAAATTGATCACATTTACCTGATCATCATCAATTTTTTGGAATATCTGTTGTTGCAAGATAATTTTGTAGGCCTATCGACGATTTTGGAAGAGCCTTGTGTTGTGAGAGATGGGATTGGAAGGAAGAAGATGGAGAGATTTAACAGAAGATCTAACAAAACTGCCTAGGCTTTTCCATAAATAGTAGAGTGATTAGCTAGCAAATGTGGTGTGTAACTAGCTCGTTTTTATTAAAGATTTTGCCCACTCAAAAGTTGATCCCACTGATTTTAGATGCTGGAATTGACTGAATAGAAGGGTTTGTAGAATATATATTATGTGTATCAGGATTCAGGAATATTAATATCATCAAGAAGATATTAAAATCTGACAAAATCAAAATTTTGTAACCAATGAAAACATAAATTGATTAATCATCCGGATCATCAAAAATAGTTATATGATTATTTGTACAAAATTACATAATCTTCTGGTGAGGACCACGAATCCACATCCAACCTATGAGGCTGCCACTATATATGATTATTTGTCAAATAAAAAATGATATAGCTTCCATCACTTGTGTGTGTGACTCCATAGTCGTACTTGGTTAATTATATTTGTATTTCTCTCAAAGGTAATATATGCAGAAATATGGGAGGGTCTCAAATGTTCATGATTTTGTATTTGTTTTCCACTTTCCAGGTTGTTCTTTTATCTTTAGGGTTCTACTTCATGACATGGAAATTTAGATTAGGGTTTTATTAATGTACTGAAATTTTATCGTTTCATGTCATAACTCATACTTCTGTTGTACAGTTGCTAGTTGCAATCTTGGTGGAAGGCATAAGAAACTAACATAATTTATCTGCAACAAGAAAAATAAATCGTATATCTGTGTCCAAATCTTAATTTTTTTTAGTTTACTTGTTATCTATTTTCAATTTGAATAAAAAAAACTCCATATATAATTGCAATCGATGGAGGCCGGCTTTGAAATTTCGAATGTCATGTTCCAACATGGAAATGGTGCTCGCTTACATAAAATAAGAAAAAGACTTGGGGTGTGCACTGGTCGGGTCGGGTCGAATCCGACCCTAACTCAACTCATGACCTATTTACACTATGAATCAAGTTATACTTACATTTAATAAAAATAACTATTGTGAAATTTTTTATTGTTATAAATAAAAGTAATTATTTTTATATATAAAAGTTACTATTTTAATGAATAAAAGTTACTATTAAAAGAAACGGTTTAGAATCCAAACCAAATCTGGTCTGGACCGCACGCATTGTGCGTGAGTCTAACGGGAGTTGGTTGGTTGAATTTAAACTACTAATGTATGCTTCAAAATTAAATAACAACAATTAGATATAATGTGGTTTATGAAATGTGGCTTCTTTGGGTAAGCTCAAATACATGGCTTACTTTAGAGCAAAGCCCATATAAAATTCTGCGATAGACAATAATCTCCAAGCCCAAAAATCTGCAGAAAATTACAATCTTGACCCGTTTCCGAATCACGAACAGAAACGGCAGTGGGATTGACAGCCGCACTTCGCGCTTCGGAAAGGAGAAAATGGTGCTTACAAATTTCACTGGAGGAGGTGTCGGTTTTGGTGAGCTTTTTCTTTCATTCTATAAACAAATTTTATGCAATTTCTTCATGATTTTGAACTGGGTTCAGGTTTCGGAGTTGGCTGTGGTTTTGGAGTTGGGTGGGGATTCGGAGGTTAGTTACTCTAATTCTTCTGTTAATCCAACTTCTTTTTTCTATAGAAGAAAAAAAAAATGAGCAGAGAAAAATTGGGAAAGACAGGATTCTGGATTCATGTAATCTCTATTATTTTTTGTTGAATTATGATATTGAGTTTTGATTTGTTTAGGAGCTTGTTCAAGAAATTTAATTATAAGTGCTATTTTTTTATTCATCTGCATTCTCCTCTGTTTATTTAGTAGCAAATGTGAATTTTGGTGTAGTTATCTTGATAGGATGATGATCCGTACAAAGATTGTATTGGTTATGATTCTCTTCTTAAGTTCTTTGTTGGAGAAACCAATAAAATGGATGAGCATATGTGTCTGTCTATCTAAATACGTCTCGGTATTATTCATTGTCAATGTGTGGTTTATTGCAATATATGAAAATTGTATAATACTTGAGTTGGCCTTTTGTCAATGAGAAGATAATCATTAATGTAATATACGAAGGTGATCTTATTTTCAGCATCCATCTAACTTGTTATGATGCTATTAAGCTGCATTCTTCAGTGGCTCATGAAGCCCGACAAGTTTAGATTTGTCGTGCATTTAAATTACTAAAGAAGTACAGCTTTTGTTGGTAATTAGTTCTACTTCAACTGTATCCGTGCTTCCACATTCAGCATAGTCAAGAAGATGCAGTATTACTTTCATGTGACCATTCTATTTGAGTATGTAGCATAGTCGAGAAGATGCAGTATTACTTACTACCATGTGACCATTCTATTCGAGTATGTACTATAGTATTAAGATTTGGAAGGCTACAAAATGCTCCACATTAAGCTAGTAATTGTATGTGGTCCGTTGTTTTGCCAACTTACTAGGGATTTAGTGTTGTTATTTGGACAAAGAATTAGGACAGACCTCTCTCGTATAAAATAATTGATTGTCCTCCGATGGGATTTTTAGATCAATGTTTATCATTTACTTGACCTGCAGGTTGAGATAATTGTATACGGGGTCACTTTTGTCATGGTTGGTAATTTGAAAAGAACCCAACCGCCTAGTTAGAATGCAATTTCCGAACATATGGAAACATTACTGTATAGTAATCAAAATTACATAAAACATATATCTAACTGCAACTTGTAGAAACCATTACCATGTATTCATCTGAATACTTGTCTAGGCAGTGAGTGTTACACTTTGACACATTTTCAGAAAAAGAATGTAAAAGATAATTTTATGAATTTCTTCCTCAATTTTCTGCAGACACCGTGACCTTCATTATGCCAGGCTATATGTCATTGAATGGCTTAATATCTCATACTATTTTTTAAAGCTTGGCTATGTTTACATTCTGCGTTGCACTGGTCATGCACCAGGAAATAAATCATTATCTTGAACATACATTGTTCTTTATTTCAGGAGCACCCTTGAACATCTTTGGACTTGGTGCAGGTATAATCTTGCAAGAATATGTCTCTACTCTGCCATTGCTTCTTCTATCTATATACTAACGCATTTATTCTTCGACCTGAAGGTGGTGGCTGCGGTGTCGGGTTGGGGCTTGGATGGGGATTTGGCGCGGCTTATGGCAGTCGGTACTATAGTCCTGGATTAACATTCCAAGGCGTTGAATTTGCCAATAAACCTAGTGAAGAAAAAGATGCCAAAAACTTGTCAAAGAACAAGTAGAAAAAGTACACTCGTCACTCAATCATCTGTTTATCTTTGTAATGAAATGCCCAAAGCTTTTGTAGTTTTGAAATTTAATGAATGGTTTGATTTCCTATGTCATTTTCCTCATTTGCTTGAAATAGAAAGCATCCAGTCTCGCAGACTGTTTATCCGTCATGTTGTATTTCACTTATAATCTTGATTTTTGACAGCTGATCTCTGATGAAATATATTAAACATGGTATTTATCAAAGATATTGCAGTCTGCAGCGCATAAAATAGCAACTCAAAAATTCTCTCTCTTTGAAACATGAGATGACTACACAATAATGATGTTTTCTATTTCAAACACATGTATATCTAGATGCCCAGAACTGGAAACCAATATACAGAAGTCACAAAAATTTATATACAGCTTGTCTTCGATACATGAAACCAATGAGGCAACAGAAGCGACGATGACAGTAAGTTTCTAAAGTGGAAAAGGCTTCACAGATCGATACTACAACAGATCGGTACAACAGTAGCAGCTCCAAAAATACAACGGTAACAACCCCTGTCGGCTACAACACCCAGAAGAAACAAAACTTGGTAGTGGGACTGCTTCTGGTGTTGCCATAATCATGAATGCTACTAAATTACAGTTCTGATCAAAATAGTTCCAAGGAATGCAGTGTATCATCTGTTTAGCGCAGGTGAAGCCATCGCCAACTCTCTGATCTTTTCCACAGATGAATACTGAATTAGAATGTTGAAACGAAGCTCCTCAGATTGAACGCAAAGCCAATAAAACTGCAGACGAGATAATAGAATAAGCATAGTTTATATTACACTAAAATCACAGAGTTACAGACAGAACAGCGAATATGGTAACTAGTAAAGGCAACATAGGGTAAGCAGCAGTTCAAGGTAAAATTTAAACACTGCAGTTTCACATGTATAACATATTCACATCAGCAGTTTCTATAATGAGCTCTTATTTCAATACTTCAAATATTTGCACGGATTTACTTATGTGATTCCCAACACACAGCATCGTTTTTGAAATATCCAAGACAAGAAGTATCATGAGAGATAATCACAAATTTCATGTTCACCAATAGGCATAATTTTTAATAGGTCAAATAAGTTACAGCTAGTCAAATGCTAGATTCCATTTCTTTGATTTCTTTGGTGCATAATGCCTGTAATCCTTTCACTATTTTATTTCGATATAAACAAAACGATGATTGAAATCAAGTTGGTAGCACCATAAACATTTGCTTCTAGGCCACAACATGCTCTATAGAAGGTACTACGTTCTTAGTTTGAGAACCTAACATACCACCAACTATCTAATATAGAGGTTTATACTTATATTACTTGGGCTCTCCACATAATCCCATTAATCTTCATTTACAAGTACAGCAAGAAACCTTCAAACCCATTAAGCGTCAAAGCTTCATAAAAATCATATAAACAGAAAGTCTAAACAGTTGTTTAACAGTTTCACCATTAAAACATGCAATGTTCTAGCTAAAAGAAAAGGACGTGAGTGAAGAGCAATAAGACACTAACAGTAACTAATTTTAATCCTGGCTGGTGCCAAACAATACTGATATTATAGAATGTCAGACATCCTCAAAACATTGTGCATACCAACAAATCAATAACAATATATGGATGGTGAAGAACGTAGTCACAAGGACAAGAAGGTACTCAATTAAACTGGGAAGATGTGTCAGATGACAGCTCCAAACTCTATGTAATTATACTAGTAAAGATTCTACAAAATAATACATGACATGTCATAACAGGGTTATGCAATAGTAGTTATTGTAGTGATGTGTGTGTCGGTGTCAGGGGTGGGCGAGATAGCTCGGTTTGTCTTGTTAAAGGGTTCATCAGTTAGCTCAAACCTATTGCAATTTGCAATTTGCAAATTTGCAACATGGCTATCAGTAGTCAAGTAAATATTATCAAAACACAATTTGGGTGTTGGCCGCGGGGGGGGGGGGGGGGTGTTTAACCAGAAATAATACTTAGTTGATTGCTTATATAAGTTATCTCAGTTCATTTAACTCCTTCAGGGAAAAAAAAAAATCTTAGCTTGTTGAAGAGGTCATGTATATATTACACTGATATACAAGCTTTGACACTGAAACTTAGCATCGAGTGAGAACACTCTCTCAGCAATTATGTTATAAAGCTGCTATATAGGATATTACAGAGCTCAATATTGGTCTAGCGGTGAACTTACACATTTATCAAAATAAAAGGATGAAGCTACACCAACCTAGAGCTGACCCCTTAGGAGTATGTTTGAGATGGAAAAGTAAGATTACAATATTAAACAAAATGTACAAGGAGCTAAAAACTGATCTGGGCACAGGCCAAAAGGATGCAACATGTACCAGGACAGGACAGAAACATTTTGCTGACCCCAGGAAAGGCACCAAAAAAATTGAAAATGTTAAAATTTTGATTACTTTGGGAAATATAGAAAACTACTATTGGGGGATCCTGACTTCTGCTGATCTATATTTCTCGCTTCTCAGTATAATCATCTAGACATCTTCACAAAATGTAACTCAATCATTTGCATGTAGCATATAAATAACAAAAATATGATACAAAATTACATAAGTTCCTACCCTGTAGGAAAATGAATGCAATAATAGATGGGTTTATATATAAAGTAAAACCATTTGAACACTTGATACTATAGTTCATATGAGATATTTTCATCAATTAATGCGGGACTATGACATGTGTAAGATCAGGAAAAAATGGACAAAGTTATCGTGAACTTTTAATGTGCCAAGTAATGAATAATCTCACATATCCTTCATACAGAATATTGGAGAGGGAAAAATAATCTAGAGTGGTACTATAATGTGTAACCTATAATTCGAGGAGAAAGTTCAATGGTAATAATATGAAGTCTAAAATACCATTATCAAATTGCAAATGTGGCCAATCTAAAGTTTCCTACTGAATCACTACCAGAAATGAAACAGCTACCATGTATCAAATAGAGAAAAGCTAATCAGCAGGCTCACCAAATAAGCAGAGTATGAGAACGATGGAGAAAACAAATTGGACAGGTCGACTATATTGCACATGATATTGGGATCTCTGAAGTTGTCTCTGGATACTACCATACCAACCATACCATTGTTTTTCATAATCATCACAGCCTTCAAGGCAACTTTTACTCTT